>NDGN011537829.1:326-13066 GCA_002564285.1 Tympanoctomys barrerae | reverse complement strand
GCTAGGACAGATTCAATAATTAACACTCTGTCTACAGAGTATTTTCTTGTGTACTGTTAAATTCCTATGAAGAAAAATCCAATAAGTGATTATTATGTATTTATATAATTGTGACATGAATATAACAATTTCATCTCTTATACTATTGTAGGTAGAAATTTTAAGGAAATGGTCCTATTCTGCACTTGATCTTAGCCAAAAGGCCAAGAAGTGATGGTTCTATTTTGTATTGATACCTTTATGCTGTGCCGTATAGTACACTGGCAGTGTGTGTATCAAGTATTAATTACTTTTATTGTCTTGTATTTTTATTGTACCAAACATTCTGGAAATAAGCAAGTTTCACAAAAATCATTGATTACAATTTTTCAGTCTTTTATGTGACAACTTTGTTTTTTATCACAGGAAAATAAACGAACAGTAGTGTACTGAATCACAGTCTTGCACTCACTGTTTTATAATCATTGAAGGTCAGCTACATAAGGGAATAGACAAAGCAAAGCCAACATCAGGTTGTTAGATTTCTGAAAATCTTTATTAACCACTTCCGGGGCTGTGTAGAACACAAGTAAGGCCAAAATCAATAGCATTCTACAAGGCATATTACTCCACTTCCATCCTCAAAGGGGCACTTTAAGAAGTTAGATGGCATTTTTTAAAAATTATACTGAAAAGTGCATATTTGCTTCTTAAAACTGTATGTTAAATAGAGGGTTGAGATAATTAGAGAAGTGGTGTCAAAAAGAAGCTTCATTTGTTAATGATCATTAAATATTCATGTAGAACACATTTGGCATGAATTATGAGTCCTTTGTTTATCTTTTTGTCTTAGTTACTTTTCTTTAATTGCTGGAACAAAACAATGGATGCCCAAATTAAGGAAGGAAAGATATATTTTGCTCATAGCTTGTAAAGGTTTCAGTCCATAATCAGCTGGATTAAAGGCATAGTGGCACAGCACATGGGCAACAGTTAAAAGTGGCAGAAGACAGCAAAATAAGCAAGAGCATAAAGGGGCGAGCAAGCCTCTTCTCCCTTATATTGTATACCCAGGGTAGGTGTGGCACTAACACTATGTACCCTTCTCTTATGCAGAATGAGGATATTTATGAAGTGAGGCTCCTAGCCCCCTGCTGAGTTGCTTAAACTTCAAAACTTCTCAAGTTGACACAATGTATCAACCATAGCAATTTCCATGTATAAATAAACACTTGTTAAGTTTAATGTAGACAGCAGAAACACATTTTCAAGTGTAAGTTCTTTATATTCTTTGAAACACTGCACTAAATATCCCATTAAGTCTTTGAGGGTTCACAGGATAGAACCACTCTTGATTTGATTTGCTATCATCCTTGGCTTTTCATGCAAATAATACTCAGAACATATGGAACACTGGCTTTGGGTTCAGTCTGTGCTCTCATTTCATTGCAAGTTTGCACCCATGGTTTCCACTTTATTCAGTTAATCATTTTTTTTTTCCTTTTGCCAGGTCAAAGTATTAATACTACTGCTTCCTGGAGTGGCACATGAGTAATTTAATGAGCACAAAACTGACACAGACAGAGGGGGCTCAGTGCCACATCTCTGGTTCCAACTAATTGACTTTCTCAATAAGGAGCTCATCATTAGACTGTGATTAAATGAATGAGCTCCTTCAAAGATTACAGATCTCAACAATACAGTGGCTCCATCCAACGAAGACTGTGGATATTGAGAAGCTGTTACTGCCTTCACAGTCAGGGAGATAGCCACTGGCCAATCCCCTTGCTGTCATAGGCATTCTATGAGAGATGGATACAATTTTAAGATCCTAATATAGGAGCAACAGAGTGGGATCAAGAGATAAGACTTTAAGTGAGAGAGGTTTGGATGCAAATCCTAAACTTGTTATTTGCTATAAAACATGCTATTCCAGGGCCAGAGATGTAACTGATGGTATAGCACCTGCCCAGCAAGCATGGAGTTGTGAGGTCAATTCCTGGCACTCCCCAATAAAAAAGAAGAAAAAAGATATGACTGATCTAAAATTTATTTTTCTGTGTAAAATAGAAATATGAGAGTTTTGAGAAAATTAAGTGAATGAGCATAGGTCAAGTACCTGGAACCACGCTGGCCCAGAAATGATATTTAGTACATCTTGCTTCCCCTATCTTATGATTACAGGAGAGAAAGGACCAGGAATAGCTGGAGAGGTCTCCTCCAACTATTTAAGGATCAGAAGGTTTTTATGTTGCAGGACTAGACTATGAAATTTGAATTTTGGTTCTCTGTCAAGGTGCACTCTAATGCTATTCCTCCACTGCTCATCCCAGTTTGCTGAAGGGGGAATCAGGTGATATTGGGACCTATTACAAGGAGTGAAAACATTGTATACACATCAGCACTTTAGTCTAGTTTGGTAGAATTTAATTAAATTAATTATATTAAGTATTAAGCTAAGCTGATATTTACTGTCCTCTACCCTCAGTGCCAAGGTAAGTGTTGGGGATATAATAATGAAAAATAATACAGTCCCTGCCTTCAAGCAGAGTACAGTTTAGGAAGGTAGGGGCTGCCTATATTTCAGAAAAAAAAAATGCAAGGCACTATCCAATATAACATGAGACCAAGAGGGGAGGGAGACCTAACATCTTTCTCTCATAGGCTAGGAAATGTCTGCACAGAGATTTTGAATAGATGGGAATATATTAGTAGCAGAGTAAAAAATATAATGACTTGCCCTCTACTGTGTAGAGAAGCTTGCACAGATGAAGCAGCGTTTCACACCTCTAGAATTCAGATGATTTGAAAGAAGTGAACAAGACACAGAAGATTTCAGGGTTAAAAGATTTAAGCAGACCACTTTGTCCTTACAAAAATGTTCAGAAGTCCCGGTTCAGCGGAGAAGAAGACTCACAACCTGGAGAGAGGGTTTTCTCCTTTCATAATTACTACCAGCCATGCCTGAGAATGGGTTTAGACCATTGACAGGGCTCCTCTTAGCTCTGAGAAACAAGTTGGAACTTGCAAAACTGTACCAAGTATCAATGCAGCACAAATAAAACGTCACCAGTTTTAGAACATGGAGATGACTCTAATCCTGTAATGAAATCCCCATTGCTAAGATTCCCAGTGTTAGTTGGTTCCAGCCCTTGGTGGAGGTTAGTATTCTCTAATCCTTAAGACGAAACATCTCACCTTCATTTAGGTTTCCCTTTCTTGGCTCATAATCACATAAGGGCAGCTCTCCTTGGCCTCCAGTTATGTGTGGTCAAGATGAAGGCTGAGATTATAATTTGCTGTCTTTCAGTTTCTGGCCCCAATGACACAGTACTTCTTAAAGAACTTTGGGAAAGATAATGAGTGACAAATTAAGCTCATATTTCAGATAAAGTTATATTCTTGAATTCAGGGAATGATATTGTTTTGCTATTGACCGATTCTGCAAATACATAATCAGCACATTAAAACATTAAGTAATAGGTTATTTCTGTTTCAGAGAAATACGCCAACAGATGCATCCACTAGGTGTGTGCATCAGGAGGCTAGCAAGTACCTCACTGAGGTCCCAGGCAAGGTGGCAAGGAAGAAAGGGAGATGTGAGATTTTCATTATATAATAAAGAATCTTGGAGGAAATATTAAAATGTTCTAGTGTTGGGCCGGCCAGATGGCTCAGCAGACTAAATCGCCTGCTTAAGCAGAGTGCAGCGGCCGGGACAATCCCCAGCATGCTCTGCTGGCCCTGAACCTGGGGCGCGCTGAGGTGGCGATTGAGACTGGGAGTGGTGGCACGCACCTGTTATCCCAGTGCTTTGGGAGGCTGAAAACAGGAGAATCACTACGAGTCCGATCTACGTAGTGAGACCCTGTACACCCTGTAGATGCTGTCCTAAATTCATTAAAAAGAAAAAAAAGTTCTAGCACTTTCTTTTTTCACATTAGATAATTATTGTCATTTAAACAGTGAATGACGTTTTTTTTTTTGACATGTGACTCCCAGGAGCATTTATATTTCACTTGTTAATCCAAATGATTCTGTAATTGCCATAGGTTTAGGAGTCCATGTTCAAGTTCATCTTCATTATTTCTCAGTGTGGAAGGGGAATTGTCTTTTTTTTTTTTTTTTTTCCGGGCAGAATATATTTATTGGGGGAAAGAAAGCTCCCGTCTGAGAGAGGGACAGGAGAGGGGCCCGAGCAGGTTGTCCCTGGGAATTGTCTTTAAAAACACAGTGAGTACACATTTTCTAGGTATGGCAGAAATTTCTGATGCATTTTACACATTACTGTTTATCTGTGAGGTGGTATAGGAGAAGTCAAGGGGAACCATCTATTACTGCAAGACAAATTATAGCAAATCTACTTGATTCATTTGTTAATTAATTCCATCACTGTATAGTTATTGAATATTGGCCAGTACATAGTTGATTCAAGACAGAGAATTTCAAAAAGAAAAAAATGGGAAAAACAGGAAAAATTTGAAAAGTGTACGCAATACATTAAAGATATGGTAAAATATACACATAGATAAAGAGATTCCATTGATATTTAGAAGGCTACTTGCTGACCCTAGGCTCCTCATTTTCCTTCTCTCAGACCATTTACATTAGAAAACTTATAAATTTTCTGTGCCTTTGTGATGCAAATCTCCTCCCAGACTCTTGCCAGCATTATTATAGTCTTTCTTAAGAACATAGCAGTTATGCCCTTGAAATGTAACTACTGAAAGGGATAGGGATGTTATCTCTACTTTTTGAGGGCAGGGTGGGTTCCTAACATTAAAAAAACAACAATTAGTAAACATAGATAGTAGAGTCATATCAGCCAAAGTTACCTTCGCGTCATCCAGGACTTCTCCATGAACTCATCAAACTACTCTGGCCTTTTGTTTCAGTGGTGTTGAATTGAATCTCTCTCCTCCACAGTAATAGTCTTCCTTGACTGCATTCTGTGTGAGTTTCTTTAATCACACCCACATGCACATGAGCATAAGTTCGTCAAGAGAAACCAATCAGAATTTCCAGATAAAATAACTAACACATCAATTTTACAAATGATACATACTCCACTTAGAAACATAAAATATGGTATCATTATGCTCTTAGTAGAATCTAAAACTGAAAATCTACTATACAGCCTCCCTGGGTGGGATCAAAACTGTGAGCTATGAACTAGGAAGGAATATTGTTTGCTTCAGACACTACACAACTTGAATCAGAAGAAAATAATATTTACATAGTTAAGTAAAAATCTATTCATTTCCTGCTGTTGACTACTAGCCAAATGTTTACCTATAGGTAAAGGATGTAATACCATAGAACAAAATATAAATGGTGTCAATCTTGATAATGTAAAGTGTGGGGATGTGAAGAAGAGGAAGGAGGCAGGCATAATGGATAAGGGTAAGGGCATGAATATAGCTGGTGAAGGAAATAAAGATTGTAAGTGTTTTGTTAAACATATATGGATATAACCTTAAAGGAAATAGTAAACTGATTGAAATGTCATTTGCTAGGCCTGAGGAGTTCCCTCAAAGACACTGGCTCCTCAACTCACTAAGTTGGTTTTTGACCTTTATCACAGCAAAGACTTTTAGGATGTGTCAGTGAGAGGCATAGAAAGGCTTATTAGGTACCTTCCAGTCAGAGTAACTAAAGGGGCTCAGTAACTCCCATGTAGGAATTTACAATGGTCCTCTCACAAAATCAGAAAGCAAGCTTTAAGGATTCCCTGAAGTAAGCCAACATCAGGTTGACCAGTATCTCAGTTCTGGTTTTCACAGCTTTGGAGGAAGCCTTATGGTTTGAGAGGCCTAGGAGATGATTGCTTCTGCTTGTGGGAGGGGCACTTCCTGGGTGGCTGCGAGTAATCGCTCCTGTTTTTATGTGGGGTGATCTAATCGTGGAGTGGCCTAGTGGTCTGCAAGGCTCTGCTCTTGCTGGAATTCAGTATGTCTCTAGGTTTGAGGCCTTCTAGGCATTGCCCCAGGGGAGGCTGGAATGGGACATTGTAGGAGTTAATCTACCGGACCTAATCTGAGGTCCTGTGAGTCCTCAGAAGTAGTTACTCATATGTTGCTGTCCTTAGTTTTGAAGATAGATGGACTAGCCCAGGTAAATTTAGGTCTAATTTTTTTTCCTGACTGTTTCTAAATGATTAACCTCCCTACATCCCTACAGAGCTGATTGGGAATCTGAATCAGAGTTTTAAATAATAAAGGAGGCAAAAATAGTAGTATTTTTTTGTCTCCTTTCTGTCTATATTTTCTTTCCCCTGCTGCACAAATATACTGGGCTGCAGGAAGCTTAAAATATTGAATCATGTTAAATAATTAGATATGATAAAAATACAATGAATGTTTAAATTTAAAATATATTACAATAAAAGACCCATTGACATTAATCTTTCTCAAACTATTCACTCTTTTTCAAACACTAATTCCATCATTTTTGCCACTGTCTGGAACAATTCTGGAAATTCTTTTGTTTTCAGTTGTACTGTTGTGGCTGCCTCACAGTCCAGGATGGATTCAAAAGGTTTACCTTTCATGGTCATTTTGACTTTGAGGAAGAACCAGAGGTCTTGAAATGTTAGACCAGGTGAACAAGGAAGATAGGATACTCCATAAGGTTTTTATGAGCCTGGCTTTCAACAGCATCATTCACTGTAGTTTTAAATACATATCATAAAGTTGCTCAGAGAAAAGGATTTCCAGAACTCTTCAGAAAGTGGAAAGATTTGATCCATGGTACCACATGCTGTGCTGGCCTCACCCCTGGGTGCGCTGAGTCTCCATAGAAACCAGGTGTGGTGGTGCACACCTGTAATCCCAGCACAGGGGAGGTTGAAAACAGGAGGATCACTATGAGTCTGAGCTGCATAGTGAGACCCTGTGCCAAATTCATAAATTAAAAAAAGTGGGAAGAATGATGAGATAAATATGTTCAAAGTGGGAAGTATGTTAAGGGGATTAAACATTCATATAAACTTTATCATACCTTATACAGTTATATGATTAACAGGCATTTTAAGTTATTATTGACCAGGAATATAGAAATGGTGTTATTTAAAATGTAAGTGCAGTATATGAAAAAAAAGAAAAAAATAAAACTCATAATATTTTAACAGTTATTATTACTAAAACAAGATGAATAGTGTGGTAGGACAGTGTTCATAAACACTTTTGTATTATTTAATTTTTTTAACCATGCCATTTATCATTTTGATAAATACCACAAATCATGTGTGCATGGATCCTCTTCAGAGGTTCTCTTTGGCTGCAATTCATTGACTCTTTTCTGCTTTGAGATTCTTGGGTCAGGCAAGGTTGGTCTTTGCATCACTTTGGACTCTGTTCCCTTTTGAGAACTTCTGAGGTCTTCGTTTGCCTGCTGTTCTCACACAGTGAGTGTAGTCCTTTCAATTTTCCCCATAGCCACCTGGTGTTCAGTAAATACCAGACCCTCCAGGTATCAGTATCTGTCATTCTGGGAAAGTGGTAGTGTATTCCAAATGACAAAAAGTGGTGAAATGTACTAGAACTAAAGTTTCTTGTCACAATTATTTCTTTCCTTTCACAACTTGAAAATATTGTTCTTATGATAGTCTTTGGAGTATCTGAAGGAGCTAATGGGCTATTGCTTTACCCTCAGCCTTTAAAAAAAATCTTTACTTTAAAGTGTGTCAAGATTTTCAACTTTCTCATTTATTGTGTCATAACTTTTATCTCTTTCTTAGTTTAGAACCGATCCTGTTTGTACAGCTTGGGAAAACTTCCATTTGGTAGCATCCTGTGTATTGTTGGTTCCTGGGACAGAGCAGCAAGTTCTCCCTATGCTCCTGCCATCTCACACAGTTGGACAGGAGCTGATGGGCAACCCTTTGCTTGGAATCAGATATTATTTGTATTTTATTATGATTTTAGTGAATTTAAAAACACCTTTTTTAACTAGAAGAATCTAAAATTGTACTTGTTAATGGGGTTCCATGTAGTATTTTGATACATTATCCATCACATAATGTTTAAATAATTAGACATACCTACTTCCTCATATACTTACCAGTTCTTTATGACAGAATCTTCCAAGTTTTTTTTTCTAGATTTTTGAAAGGTACTGTACATTCTTCCTAGCTACCATATGTAATATGGTATTACATACATACCATATGTAATATGCTATTACATACATACCATCCTGTATGTAATAGAATACTCTGTGATAGAAGTTCTTGCTTTTAACTTTCAGTTAATAGAAAAATACCCATTTTGATGTGGCTGAGGCAGTTAAACTCTATGAATTTCATTTGCCTCATGAGTGATTCCTATAGTTGGGACTCGTATGTGCTTGATATTCTTTAATTGATGTCCAATGCTAATATTGAGGGCCAGCATATTTGCTGATGAAAAGAAAGTGCTTTTAGTAGAAGGCATGACTGTATTAAACAATATGATTTTTCTCATACTACATTATTTGTTAGTAAGGTTTGCATCCTGATTAGTTTCCTTAATTCTGATTTGCTAATTTACTAATCCATTCAAGGGATTATTCAGTTAGAAATAGGTTGGTTCTTGAGAAACATTATACAGCCACATGGGCTTAGGAGAAGATTGAGATTTACTCAAGCTGATAAGGAAACAATCAGTGTGAGATGATTCTTGATTATTGATAAAAAATTTTAATTGGCATAAGGATATGCAAAGAATGAGAAGAAAAGAAAGACATCAAGGATGGATGACATAGAAGCTAAATGAATTATTGAGAACAAAGAAAATGTTGAACTAAAATGAACCAAAAATGAAATGAATTTCTTAGAGAGAGAGAGAAGGAGAGGGAGAGAGAGAAACTGGGGGCTCACTTGAATTCAGGAAAGTAGAACCTATATCATAGACACTATAGGAAATTACTACTCTGAAGTTATTCCCTACCAGTGTGTAATATGCCACATCATGGCCAATGGTAGTAAAAAATAATCACATGACCAGAGGAATTAGAGAATGAATAATTTGAAGAACTCTAATCCACCACAATCCCTTGCAGTTTGAACATCTTATAAATATGAAATCTCCAAGTCCGCATGCTCATTCCTCAGCTTTGGACCTATCTGCCAGATTCAGTGATCCCTCCAAATAAGTTACACCAATGACAGACTTCACAGAAAAGTCATTTGCAAAGAAAATCCTACTCAAGGAAATTCCTAAATTACCCTATACTTCTTCACTGCTCTTCACTTTGGGCCATGTTGATCTTGGATTGCCTGTTCCCACAGTCAGTTTCAATTACTGCTCATCTGAGTGGGCTACCATTGATCCTTTGTTCTCTCTCTTCTGAACTGGCTGCCTACAGTGTCTCAGTTCTACGCTTGTTTTTCTTTAAAGGTCAGACAAAAGCATTCTCCCATGTTCCTGACATCACTGTGAGGAGGGTGGGGGCCATGTTTTCTCAATGTTAATGCTTTTGATCACAGTTTCTCCTTTCTAGCCACTATTTTCCCTTCCTTCCCCACTGCTTGCTTCTGTACTCACTGCAGCCTCACTTTGTCTTTGTTATACTTCCCTCTTCTGACAAGATGAGCAGTGACTACTCACATTGCTGATGGCTTCCAAATGGGACCTCAATCCTTAGCTTCCTGGACTACATGAAAGTGAGCATTCACACCCAGCCTTATCTCCTGCTTTCTCCTGCCTCTTTGATGATTTTTAGTCATCTATTGGGAATCCATTTGCTTTACTAATACCCAAAATTCTTCTGGAATTGCTTCTCTTCTATCTCTGCAAGGAAGAGATCTAAGTCATGCTGACTACTGGCTACCCCCCAACTATCCAAACTTTCCACTAGAATTCTTGATCTAAGAATCCTTGTTCATTCTAGTAAGCACTCCATATGACCCTTGCCATATAAGCAACAGAGAGAGAGAGAGAATTTTCATGAATCATATTTCCTGAAAAGTATCATTAAATTAGTGTAATTATTTTAAAGCAATATTACATAGGAATTGTGTCTTATTTATTTATTTGTTTATTATGGTCAGCTCAGCCTACCCTGGGGGTGGGACTGGCATGGCATGTGGTGCTGGGGATTGAACTGAGGTCCCTGCATGCTTACCTAAGCTTGCCTAAGCAGGCGCTTTAGACCACTGAGCTATCTTTCCAGCCCATGTGTCTTTTTTATTGATAAAAGATTTCAGAATTAGAATCTTGCAAGTATAAAATGATGGAACCATGTATGAAAATAATATTAACTAAGAGATATTAAGCATTTATTATGTGCCAGAAATTGTTTTAATGTTTTTAGTGTTTGAAATCCTTCTATGCTGAGAATCACTCTGAAAAGTAGAACTATACTCACTTCTATTTTATAGATGGATGAGGAATCTTAAACACAGAAAAGTGTAGCGACCTTTCCAGAGCCACACAGAAAGAAAGTGTGTTCCAATTTGAATGCATATCCTGAATTAGGCCCCAAGTTCTTGAGCTTCTTTTACTGCCCTTCAGGCATTCTGAGGAACAACATAGATGTTAACAAAACATGTAGAAGACATTAGAAAATAGATATTCAGATAAAATAATTCTCTATGAAAATGAAAACATAAGATCTCTGAAACAAAATTAAAAATAACATGGTATGAGGGGTTGGAGAGATAGATCAGTAGAATAAGTGCTTGCCTGGCAACTGTAAGGGCCTGAGTTCAATCCTGGTTCCACCAAAATAAATGAATAAATAAATAAATATAAAAATAATATGGTAGGAAAATCTAATATAAAGTAGAGAACCTCAATGTTGTGATCAATGTAGAAAATGTCACATAGAAATTGTGGTTACAATTAATGCACTGGCATCAACATGTTGATTTCTTGGGAAATTCTCAAAATCAGTTTACAAGGAATACATGCAGTATGTATGTAACTAAAAGATATTAATAATAAAAACTGGGTCTGCTATAATAGTATATAGTATGTTGAGCACAACTGGATTTGTTTTTATCAGTCACTGGATAACCTTATTCTATTATGAATTGCCTGTAGCACACATTTGATATACTGATAATACTTACAAAACTGTTATGAAATCAATAGTATCTGAAACTTTAAAAAGAAGAAACAATAAATTACAGGCACATTGGAAAATAACTTGAAATGAATTAAGGATAACTGGGCTCTAAGAAGGTGAATGACCATTCTGGGCCAGGATTTGAAGTCCTGTATTCCAGGAAATTTGTGTGTCAGGCATACTGCTTTGTTTTTTTCTTTTTGGATCAGAGTCCATGAATTACACTTGCTGTATTTAAAAACTCTAGGCAAGTCCCCAAACTGTTATAACCATTTTCCTTGCCTATGAATTCAGTCATCCCCTCACCTAACAGGCCTCTGTGGACAGAGAATTCACTGAATCAGTGCAGACCTGTGGGCTGCTGGAACGCAGGGACTGTGGGGGCTCCGGGACATGGCTGCTGCGCAGCACACTCATGCCTCTGTGTGTCCCTCATCACACTTTGAATTAAGTGCAGTGCCTATGTTTCTCATTGCTTTTCTCTTCCCCATAGCTACAGTTGGTGCCTCCTAGTTCTGATCATTAAATTCACATGGGATCAGGGAATGAGTCAGAGGCAAAAGTCCTTGAAATAGAAGCATGGACATTCTTTTCTATCACCATCATTCTTATCTCTTTACATCAGCTTTCTGTGTCACTCCCAGCCCCATAAAAATATTTCTTTATATGACCATGTCCACTTCCAGTGAGGGAAAGGCCTAAAGCTCTCTGGAGAGTGCTGGGTAGAATAACAGACCATCGGTCTGTGTGGTGGGGGTGGGATAAGAAGGGGGCAGACCATAACAGATTTTGTATAGACTGTAATTAGTCCAGCTCTGCCACTTCCAAGGATAAAATATTATAACAGTGTGTGTGTGTTCACACACACACACACACACATATATATCACACATATATATGTACATTTTTTAGAGAATATGGAGACTGTTGTGTGATATTTATAATGATGAAACTGTTATTATAAATATTTACCTTTCTCATGCCTCCTTTTCCATATTCTGCAAACCATCTGAGTACTCTTAGTCAATATAAGAGTGGGCATTGTGGGGGAAGCTGGTTGATTTCAGAAAGAAAGACATGGCTTATTTTAAGTTACCATTAATGTTAGGTTTGAATTCTGTATTTTAAAATTATAGGCTTTAAGCTATGCACTAATAGGTAAAGAGAACAATAGCAATAATTTTTACAAGGGCCCAGGGAGATAGCTCAGTAGAATAAGCATCTGGGAGATGACCCAGACCGTGGGATCCTGAATAGACCCAGAGTGCAGGCCCGGCGAGTGAGTGAGATGACCCAGACCGTGGGATCCTGATTAGACTCACAGCGCAGGCCCGGCGAGTGAGTGAGACAACTGGGCCACGGGATCCTGAACAGACCCAGAGCGCAGGCCCGGTGAGTGAGTGAGACAACCGAGGCTGTGGGATCCTCAACAGACTCAGCACAGGCTCGGGGAGTGAGTGAGATGACCAGGGCTGCGAGATCCTCAACAGACCCAGAGCGCAGGTCCGGCGAGTGAGTGAGATGACCTGGGGCCCGCCAGACCCTGAATAGACCCAGAGCGTAGGTCCCCTGAGTGTGAACACCTGGGGACAAGCGGTATCCCGAGTAGACCCCGAGCGCAGGCCCAGCAAGTGAGTGAGATGCGGATTCTCATTCTACCCAGGCTGCAGGCCCAGCAGGGAACCCTTCAGCAGAACTCCCTGCAAAGAGGC
>NDGN011537814.1:0-10744 GCA_002564285.1 Tympanoctomys barrerae | reverse complement strand
TGAACTCAGGCCCTTGTGCTTGCCAGGAAAGCACTTATTCCACTGAGCCATCTCCCCGGCCCTTGATAAGATTCTTGATAACCAAGAAATTTTTTAAGAATATTAGAATTTTTTTCCAAATGAATCCCTCACATAAATGTAGAAATTTACTTCATAAGTTTGTACAGATAATCAGTTAACCATAATATAGTCTCTGAAATGTTATGGGAAATGGGAACTTCCTTTTGTAATTTCTCTTTTGTTTTTGTTTTTTGGGTTTTTCTTCTTGTTGGTGTTTTGGTGATTCATTTTAGCTGATGGGACAACTGACAGTGGTCAGGGATCCTCTGTGTTCACGGAATCTAGAGTGAGCAGCCAACAGACAGTCTCGTATGGTTCCCAGCATGAACAGGCACATCCTACGAGTACAGTCCCAGGACATACAGCTGCTACTGTCCAAGCACAATCTCAGCCGCATGGCGTGTATCCACCTTCATGTATGGTAAGTAAATAGAGATGAAAGTGTAATACTAGAAGAGCAGCCCATAGATAATTTGCTAAATTCAGATGTTTTCTACTATCCAAGTAGCAATGTAAGTTTAAAGTAGAAACCATACGAGATGTACAGTCAGCCTTCTATGTCTGTGGGTTCCACGGGTAGATACAGATATTAAAATGTTAAAATTTGCATCTGTCTTAGACATGTATAAACCTTTTAGTCATTATTCCCTGAACAATATAACAACTATTTGCCTAGCATTTATATTTTATTAGGTTATCATCACTAATTTAGAGATGATAGGTGGGACTTGGAACCAACCTCCCACTGATACTGAAGGATGACTGTATTTCAAAAGGGAATTGGTACATTATAGAGGATAATTGAAGTAGATTAAACAGCGTAAATTAGACTCATTGTTAAGAGAATTAGCTGATCTGCCTACATGAAACTATTACGTGTAAGGTTTAGATTAGTCAATATTTGATTTAAAGTAATGTCTACCTCATCAGAATATAAATTATTTAAAGCATCATAAACTAGACCTACAAGTGTTGGGGGATGGAGTAAAGAGAATTTTTTTTAAAGTTTATCTATTAAAATAATTACTAAGTATTCTCTGTAAGATTTCTTACTGTATAAAACACAGGTAAGACCTTCAAACCATTATAGAATGCTGCATGTGAGTACTCTAGAGTGAAGAAATCCTTTATTTGTATGACCCTTTAATTTAGTGCTTGTATTTAATCATCAGTTGCTATGCGTGTTCCTGCCTTTAAAGTCTGTGTTGGATACAAATCCCTTTTCCAGTATATGTTCATTTGCTTTGCCCTTTATTTGAAATATGTTTTATTACTGATTTTCAGAATCAACTTATGGAGATCATTTTATATGTACACATACATTATTATCCACTCTTGCTTGTCAGTAGAGAATATGAAGATAGATCATCAGATAATACCCTATGTCTTACTGACTGACATCTTTAGAAGAACATAAAATACCTTATCTGTCTGAAAGAACTTAGAACTGATCCATTTTTAGCTTTTGTTCAGTGAGATTTTTAAGTAAACTGATTTTTTCCGTCTTCTCAGCTTTGTGGAATTCTTACTCTTCATTAAATGAAAATCTTTCTCTGCAAACACTTCTGCTTGCTCTGGTCTTTTATGCTACAGCTTGAAGTAAAAGATTGATTTTATTTCACAATCCATTGATCAGTCTGCTTTGCTAGAGTCTAAAGATGAATGGCAACAATAACACAAGGCAAACTACTAATTTGTTAAATTAGGTTTGTTTTGTTTTGTTTGTGAGAAAGGGTCTTTTGGCTGTGTAGTCTAGGATGGCCTTGAACTTGGAGCAGTCTTCCTGCTTCTGCCTCCCAAGTGCTGGGATTACAGGCTTTCGCAGATATGGTGGCATATACTTTAATCCCAGCACTTGAGAGGCTAAGGCTGAAGCAATGCTGCAAGTCAACTTTCTAACCTTTGGCATAATTAGGTAGGGTAGAAGGACTTTGCATCCAAAATGTATTTGTGTTCTGACAAATGTTTTTATCAATTTCTATCTTTCAGTTGATTGCTTTCTGAATCACTATGACTGGATTTTTTAAAAAACTTTTTAATCTCTTGGTTTCCTTCATTTCATGTTTATGAACATTGGCCTCTTTTAGAAAAGGAAGTGGGATCATCACTTTAGAGTACATTAAATATTTGAGCCACTAACGTATTTATTTGTTCCAAAAGCATTATCTTTTAATGACAATTAAATGTTTTGTGGAGGTATTACAAAGAGTTATTAAAGACTTTAAGGAAAGATATAATTCTACTCATGTCTCATTTCAAAAACAGCTTGATCATGGCTTATAATAATATACAGTATAAATTATAAGTGAAATTTTGGAATAAGTGAATCATCGTGATACATTCTTGTAGGCAACAAATGCAGCTCAAAGGATTCTATTGTCTAAGAGCCAATTTTGGAAAAGAAAATGTTATTACATAGTTCATAATTTCTAAAGGGAAATTAATAAATTTGATCCAGGCAACTTTATCCTATTAGACTTATTGCTGTGTACCTATGCTTAATTTCTATTAAGGTACCTCAAACTTTGAAAATCTAAGTTGGATCTGATACTACTGAACCTTTTAAGTTATTTTTCAGAAACTGAAGGTATTTTCCTCTTGACCTAGAGAAAGTACAGAATGTTTCCTATATCCAGTTTTGAATTTCTTCCAAAAAATAAACTTTTTCCTACTAGATAATGACTTTTTACCTTGTAGAGAAGATTAGGAAATGTAAGAAAATACTATGAGCCAACAACTGTTTTAATCTGAGGCCTTCTAAAATAGAAATAAGAGTCATGTTCTCGAGTTTCCACAGCTCTGCAAAATAATCCAGTCTTAAAACCTTCCAATCTTATAATATGCCTTAAACTTTCTTATTTAATCTTACTGTTTGCAGAAACTGTAAGCTAATATTGTTTTTCCTGCTCATTACCTTCAGTCACTTTTTTCTTATTCATAGGCATAATAATCAATATTTTCTTCAGAATATTTAGATCCTTATAATTATTCATATACTATACTTGACCAACAGAGTTGAGAGAATATTAATGTGCCCTGGGGAATTAAGTCTCTCCTTTAAAAAATGGAGCATATCTTTATGTTAACTATGCCTTATTATCACTGTACATTTGGTTATTTTGTTTTCAAAGTACTGTGTTTTTCATATGTGTTTGTTTTCTGTTTAGCCTCGTCGTGGCCGTAGCATGTCGGTTTGTGTTCCCCATCTTTCTCCCGTTCCTTTTCTGTCCCGCATCTCTCCCAGTGCTCCTTCCACCCCACCACCACCAGTGCTGTCTGCACCTCTTTCTCCTTCCCTCCTTCGGACTGCCCCTGAGGAAACTTTTGCCGAAAAGCTTTCTAAAGCATTGGAGAGTGTCCTGCCTATGCACTCTGCCTCTCAGCGCAAGCATCGACGCTCCAGCCTGCCTTCCCTCTTTGTCAGTACTGTATGTAATTGTAAACTTCCTGACAAATGACAAACTGTTACCAATGAATACATCCAGGCAACAAGAATTTTAGTGAAAATTAAATACAGAACAGAGCTAAACTGCAAACTTGGTTATATAATATGCTAAGATACCAGTTACTCCAATAGGAAAAATCTTTGAAATAAAATTTAAGGGGGAATAAAGGCAAAGCAGTAAAGAGAGAATATTTATAGTGTCACTGACACATAACAGTAACTGTCTAATAAAATTGAGCTTTTATTATGTTTCCCTATCTTCCACTAGCATGAAGTTTCAACATTTTCATATCATAGCATTTTGTAACCAATTGTTGTCTTACTCAAAACCAAATTCTACTCAAACATGTTTGCTCCTCACTTTATTCCTAAAAGATACTAAGAAAGCGGGATGAATCCTTTTTTTACCATAGTCATTGATGAATATTTGAGTAGTAAGGTGGCTTTTGATATAATCATTTGTAGGGCTGGAGATACAGCTCCGCAGCATAAACATCTGCCTGGCAAGTACAAGGTCCTGAGTTGGATCCCTGGTACCAATTGTAATAATAATAATAACAACAACTTATTAGCATTTGTGGAATAATGTCAGCAAACTGAAAGTCTACTAAATGTTCCCTCATGGGAATTAATTTGCTGTTAGGTTGAATAAGATAGGGCCTTGACTGCAGTGAATACATGAGATACATCCATTATATGTTTGGCTTTCTTTGGTTCTGTTAATGTCTATTCAGATATCTCTTTTCATTCAGATATCTGTTTTACATGCTGTGGGACCTTGTTGCTGCTTTTCCAGTCAAACAATATAGTGAACCCTCTGGGCTAGCAACTCTAGAGTCTTAAGATTTTTATTTAGGAAAATTATTAATTATATCCTTTTTTATGGCTTCAAGACATGCCTTGAATAAATAGCAGTAAAATGAGAATTCTGGTCTTAAATCGAATCATCTTTTAGGTATTATGGACAATTGAACCACTTTGCTACCCTGATAAAAGTCTTCCATTTTGGGGGGGAACTGGGGATTGAAGTCAGACCCTTGCACTTGCCAGGGAAGCGCTGATTCTCCTGAGCCATCTCCCTGGCCCAAAGTCTTTTGTATTGGTAGAATGAAACTGATCTCTTGAAAAGGAGTCTATGATAGTAAATACAGTAATCATTGCATATATCATTTGTATTTGGCAATGGTAAATTTAAAGTTGTTTAACAAAAAGTTCTGTTAAATCAAGTTGGCTATCGTGTATTACTTATTTGGCCCGATTTTGACACTAGCTATGAGACTCAAAATTCATGGTATTCAGAAAAGTAAATATTTGGTGATTTGGCATCTGTAACATGTTTTATATAGTGAAACTATCAACTGTGCCTAGTTTGGGAGAGATCAGAGGAGCATGACTGTCATAGTCAAGTAGTTTGTCTTATACTCTCCAATGAAAATCTAAGTTTCATTTAGAAAACATACCTTTAGTTGATGAAAAATAGTACTGAAGCCTCTTAACATAGTATAGAATACTAAGAATACAGAATATGAAAAGACTAGTACAGTAGCTTAAATTGAAGCATACTTGGTGTAAAAATATTTGGGCCTATTGTATTTTAATGCTTATTCTTTAACTTTTTGCATTGACGGAAATCTTAAGTCTTAAAAAGCACATTAATTGTAGGTAGAATAATCATTTAGTAAATTTAATTCCTTTTATTTTGAAACAGGAAAGTTGAGGGAAAGCAGCTCTTTGTCTAATGTAGAGTCCCATAGATTAATTTTATTGTCCCTGGATGTATTTAATGGATTTTTACTCTGCACATAATTTCCAAAGCATTGCTGTTTCTTTATGATAAATTTAGTGTAACTATTTTATAGGGTTACACAAAACTAGTTGTGCATGTCTGATGTAATTTAACATATGAATGTATGAATTACTTGTCTTATTCATGTTGATACAGCCTCAGTCCGTGGCGCATCCGTGTGGGGGGACCCCAACATACCCAGAATCACAGATATTTTTCCCAACTATTCATGAGCGTCCAGTTTCTTTTTCACCACCTCCCACCTGTCCACCGAAAGTAGCCATGTCCCAGCGGCGTAAGAGCACCTCTTTCTTGGAAGCCCAAACTCGCCACTTTCAACCCCTGCTGAGGACTGTGGGCCAGAATCTTCTTCCACCTGGTGGCAGCCCAACCAATTGGACACCAGAGGCTGTAGTTATGTTGGGTACTACAGCCAGTAGAGTAACTGGAGAGCTATGTGAGATACAGGTCCATCCTACTATGTCTGAACCAACTCAAGTTTACAGTGACTATAGACCTGGACTAGTACTTCCAGAAGAAGCTCGCTATTTTATTCCTCAGGAAGCAGTGTATCTAGCTGGGGTACATTACCAGGCCCAGGTGGCAGAACAGTATGAGGGCATTTCATACAACTCACCGGTACTGTCAAGTCATATGAAACAGATACCTGAACAGAAGCCAGTACAAGGGGGCCCTACCTCAAATGCTGTCTTTGAATTTCCGTCTGGACAGGCTTTCCTGGTAGGACACCTTCAGAATTTAAGATTAGATTCTGGATTGAGTTCAGGATCTTCCCTCTCCAGTGTTTCTCCACCACACAGTACAGATGCTACATGTTTGAAATTTCACCCCGTCTTTGTTCCTCATTCTGCGCCTGCTGTGTTAACTCACAGCAATGAGAGCAGAAGCAACTGTGTATTTGAATTTCACGCTCAGACACCAAGCTCCTCTTCAGGAGAAGGAGGAGGAATTTTACCACAACGTGCTTACCGAAGTCAACAAGTTGCACTGGATGCAAATCAGGATGAAACGCCTCCACAGTCAGTTGGATTACATGGCCACCTGCAGCCTGTGACTGAAGAACAGCGCAATTACCATGCCCCAGAACTGACCATTTCTGTGGTAGAGCCTGTCGGACAGAACTGGCCAATAGGAAGCCCAGAATATTCCAGTGATTCCTCACAAATCACTTCATCAGATCCCAGTGATTTTCAGTCACCTCCCCCTACAGGGGGAACAGCTGCACCTTTTGGCTCTGACTTCTCATTACCCTTTATCCATCTGCCTCAGACAGTGTTACAAGAATCCCCACTTTTCTTCTGTTTCCCCCAAGGAACCACATCTCAGCAGGTCTTATCTGCCTCATTTTCTTCAGGAGGATCTACACTCCATCCACAGGTTATAGGAAAAGTTCCACAGTTCTTTTAAACCATTATACACGATTATATTTAAATATTTTATCCCTTGTTTCCCTGAATTATGGAATTATGAGGAATATTGTTTAATTTTTTCAGTAGTTTCCCCATCTTTCGGAGGTCATAAAATCCTTGTATTTAAGAACAAAATATGAAGCAGAAGCTAACTGATTTGCCTGTAATGCTTGCCAACCCTTGGGGAAAAATAGCAAAGCTAAAATTTTAATCATTCATCAAAATCAAGATCTTTTGTCCTTGCATGTAATATTTTCAAGGAGTAGTGAAATTTTACTTTTTAGTACTGTAAGGTTAGATATATTAAATTATTTAAGTTTCTTCCTATGAACAAGATTTCGAAAAACAGTACAAAAATTTTTGTAAGGTGAAATGAATGGAAGGTAGTAAAACCTTTTTTCAAATAGTATTATAAATTAATGCACAGGATTTTCATTTGTGCAAGGGCCCTAAAAAGATAGCAGAAGGAAACATCTTAGGAATTTAGCTTAATAAATAAAGATTCCTTTTTGAAATAACATCAGTTAATCAAGTCACTGTGTATCATGTCCAGATAAAATAGTAATCCATAAGGTTAAGGACTGATTCTAATTTTAGAAACTGGGTTAAATCTAATGAGTGGTAGGTATATTATTTTTTTGCTTGAAGAATTTGATGTATGTTGCAAGGTTGAGAACATTTGTTATCCTATGTCTTTTTTCCCAACAAATTTATTTATTTAAATGGGCATATATTTTACAAGTAATGACAAAGTAATAAATCAAAGAAATGGTGTATTTTATGTATTCTTTTGATATATATTGGATATATATCTTATAAATGTACATAGATTATATAACTATAAGACACCCTTCTAATTTTAGTATATATGCTGCCAACGTGAGCACCAATACTTCATTCTAATCTTCTAAATACTCCAGTATTTTATAAAATACTATATGTTCTTCTTAACTTTCTTCCTATGTTGTTCCCCCATGAAAGGCATAAAGAACTCCAAAAAGGCGCAGAAAGTGTCAATTACTTAGAGTAGCACTAAAAAGCAAGAAGACCCAGAAACCTAAACTATACTGCATGGGCATACTGTATACTCACATCAGATTAATTTGGCAGTTTGTATTATAAATATTAATGTTATTAGCATCCATTTAGAAAAAAATTCCAGGTAAAGTTTCAAATACAAAATAGTTAATTTACAAATATATTACAAAGAAGGACTGAATAATTACAGTAGCTAAGCCACATGGGGTGGGATATATCCATGTAAGCTTCAAAGAACCTCTTCTAAATTGAAATGGAGGCCAGGCATGGTGGCACATATCTATAATCCAAGTACTTGGGAGGTTGAGGCAGGAGGATTGTTGCGAGTTCAAGGCCAGTCTGGGCTACAAAATAAGCTCAAGGTCAGCCTGAACTGCATAACAAGACCCTGTCTCAAAAAATAAAAAATAAAAATAAATTGAAATGGAATAACAAAGGTATTACCCTTTTGTTTCCTTAACCTACCTAGATATATAATCCTTTATTTGTTTCTCATTTTCTCACTTACTTTAATTTAGACCTTTGAAATAATTGGAACATTTGGTCAGGGTTTCTCAAACTATAGGATTGGCATTCAGGATTGGATAATTCTTTGCCATGAGCAAGGCTCTTTTGTGCATTGCAGGATTTGAGCAGCATCCCTTGGTTTCTGAATACCAGATACTAGTAACAGCCATTGCTCCCAGTTTTCTGACATCTAAAAATGGCTCTAGATAATGACACATGTTCCACGGGTAAAACCATTAATGTAGGTACTAATCAGTTGATTATAATAGATCTTTGACATTTTTATTAAAACTTACTATGGCACTACAGGAAGTAGCAAAAAGAACCAAGTTAGCATTATCAAATGTCTTTTTTAAAATTAATTGTTCAGATTAAACGTTCTTTTACATTAATAGTCTTACCACTTTTTCCCTGATTATTATACTTCTAATAACAATTTTGTTATGAATCTGACTATCCAGCTAAAATTATACCCTGAGCATCAATGGTGTTAGATTTGAATTATCAGTGGTTTTCTTATCGAATGGAATTAGAAATTTCTAAGGTATGATTCTACTCTAAATTTTTCTTATAAAAGACACCCCAGAAGCCTCTCCATACATACTTAATCAAGCTGATGTTTCATTTTGATCAGGCAAACTTCTCAGCAGTTTTTATTGCAAGCCTGACCTATGTATAGATACCTTAGGCCTTCTCTAATTTGTTGTGTTCACTTGTTTTCATCCAGGCACAGGGGCAGAGCCAGAGCCAGCCATCCTCCAGTAACTTAGCAGGGGTTCCATCTTCCCAGTCTGTCCAACATCCTCAGCAGGTGAGAACATTGCATTAATATATTTTATGATTAGTAATTTTGACCAAAATACTGTTTTATATTTTTTTGTGAGTTAGATTCCTGATATAAATGGCTTCCTAAGTTTTTGAAAGGGAAATTAAGAAGTATAATGAGTTTTTTGTTCATTTTAGAAAATCTTATGTGTTTAGTGTACTTTTGAATGATGTAGTAGATATATGTTAAAATTTTAATATAGAGAGCCCTTCCTGGCTCAAGAAGTTTATATTTGTATCCTGTGGAAAAGTTATTAGAATTCTAGTTAGTTGATTACAATCTACCACAGTGACAATAAAGACCCTAAGGCATATTTGTAGTTATGGGGCGCCAAAGCATCCTCAGTCCAGCCACAATGACAGCTATCCAAAACAAAGCCCTTGACCCAGGTTTTATTAATTTGTAAGGAAGTGGCTTGAAGAAAAAGGGAATGGCTTGAGGATGAATGATGGGCTATGAGAATGGCAGGAAGTAGATGAGTGCTGTGAGCTGGGCTAGGTAGGAGGCTCAAAATCACCTCTGCGGTATTCAGAGAGAAGGATCTGCAGGAAGAGTAATCTGTGTAACACAATTGAGGAAGGGTCTGATGTTTTGGGGTCGGTGCTTCAGCTCTGATATGTAATCTTTCAAGCCCTTGGAAGTCATAGCCTCTCAATCTCAGCCAACAGCGTGGAACATTTGCTCTTCATTCTGCCTCATCCCAGCTTACATAGGGGAACAACGTTACAAGGAAATAGTGTCTGTTACCTTTAAAGACTACGTACATCAGCATCTCAGCTGGACAGAAGTGCATTGCTCCAAGCCAATTAAAGAAATAAGGAAAAGTCCTAGCCTATTTCCATGTAATCAATATGTGGAAATAGGGTTAGATTCAACCAAAATGGACATAATTGTTCTTCTTTCAATGACAGTCATCTACCTGCTGGTCCTCCACATTTTAAAAGAATCATTGTTACTGATACAAATTATCTGCCTTTTTAATTGATTATGCACATAAGAAAGACATCAGTTTGTTTCATGTTTATGACTTGTCTACATATGAGCACTTTGTCATTTTTTTCATTGCCTGAGTTTAATCCTAAATTCTTTGTAAATTATTTCTACTATTTGGGATGTAGTACCAGATTGTATGCTACAAGGCATTGAATGAAAGGCTTAAGGACAACTACTGCCGAAAGACTAAAAGCAAATTTTTCATTTGCGTGGTCTCCACAAAAGATACAAGAAATTAATGTTGATTCTTATATGTGTGGCCAAACTGGTCATTTTAAAGTTAAATATAGTTTCTTACTGATATTAGGTAACAGTAATAATTTGCAAAGAAGTAATGTTTTGCTATAATTGAGTATTAGCTACTTCAAACAATTTCTATACTACCAGTATAATAACAAACCTCAAGAGTTTTGGTGGTACACTCCTATCATTGAGGCTGCTCAGGAGGCTGAAGCTGAAGGATCACAAGTTCACAGCCAGGCTGGGCAACTTATTAGCATGACAATGTCTCAAATTTTTTAAATTTTAAAAAAGGATGGGGATACAGCTTAGTGCGCCTTGGGCTCAATACTGCCCTCAGATAGTTACAGTTATAAGGACTGGGGAGATGGCTCAGTAGAATAAGCACTTCCCTGGCAAGCACAAGGGTCTGAGTTCAA
>NDGN011537809.1:880-12716 GCA_002564285.1 Tympanoctomys barrerae | reverse complement strand
GGCTTTCCAAATTCCAATCTGGCTGATCTGGTTCCTATTCTGAGTGACCCATAACAGATAGAGGAACTCCTTTTTCAGGGTACTCTGTATGACTTCTCTGGAGGAGATTGAATTTTTTTCCTTTCTCTTCATCCTCCATTGAGCAGAAGTTCTTAAATAACCAATGTTTCTATTATCCCTTTTCCGGTGAGTTTTACTCTCAATTTTCCTGAGACTCTAACCCAACTGTCTTTTGTCTCTGGTATTGAATCTTTTCTCATATTCACGCTCTTTTTTTGCCTTATTAAACTCTCCCCCTCTCCTTCTCTATGTCTTTTGCCTAGATAGCCAGCCCTTTTCTTCCTTTCACCATGCCCTATGGCTGCACTCCACACCTTCTCCTCACCATTCCTGATTATCTTTCCAGACCCTGAAGTTAATTCATTCCTTGCTAAACCAGTCTAATCTTCCCTTAGCCAGAAGTTGCTAGCTCTAGTTCCATATCTGCAGCAACTGCTATGGTCATTTCAGTTCTTCTCTAGGTCTGGGTCCTTACTAACCTCACATACTACCCTTCATATGAAATGAAGGGCCCTTTCCAATTCCGAAACAAAACATCTATAGCCCTATCACTTTCCCTCTCGATGACAAGTCAACCTTCAGCCAAGATGTGTGGCCCAACTTTTCCAGTCCTATTTTTGCTAACAGGTCTACATAAGGGAACTCAGCTAAGTCCATACATGGTCCCATAACCACTGATTCTATTCTGACCTTCCAAGCCCCTGTTCACATTCAGCGTAATCTGTCCTCTGAGACATTACTAGGATATCTACCCCCCATTAGTGTAACTATAAGCCACTGTGCCTCAGGTGATCATGTCAGCTACCAGGTGACCCAGGATGTCCCATTCACTCAGCCTATTCTCTTTTATGGTTCTCTTAAGGGTGTGACCAAACCAGGGCTCAATAGAGAGTTATGCAATGACCATCATGGCCCATACATGACCTTACTTCTGTGGACTTCTAAATAAACCTCTCCCCCTTCAGTTGTGAGTCTCAAGTACAGAGTACCAGTGATAAGAAAGTTTCTAAGACAGCATGTTAATCCTAACTATCATGGTGAAAAGTCACCTAAAAATAATGTTTTAGTTATATAATACATCCACATAGTAGATGTTATGTAGTCATTAAAATGAACATTTCTTAGAGGTTTATATTAAGATGGAAAGTCCTTATGATATGATGTTAAACAAAAAGCAGAATACAAAGATATAATATCTATATAATCACAACTCAAATATTTATATAAAAAGACTGAAAAGTAATACACTGACATGTTATTGACTATTGTCAATCTTAATAAGTTAAATATTTGCTATAGTAAATAACCCCTAAGTGTCTACACCTTGAAATAAAAAGTTAATTTCTTATGGATGTCACAGTTCAGTGCAAGTGTGGAAGGTGGCTTTACTCCACGCCCTTATTGGAGGACCCAACTTTCTTTCATCTTTTAGAGACTGAATTCTTTCTGTTTCTGTTTGTTTGTTTTTGATGTATTTAGTACAGGGTCTACAGGCTTCTACAGAGATCGGACTTCTAGTGATCCTCCTGTTTTCAGCCTCTCAAGCACTGGGATTACAGGTATGTGCCACCACATCCAGTGTCAATCACCTTTTCAGTGTGCCCCCAGGGCGGGCCAGCGTGGTGGGGATTGAACCCTGGTCCCCATGTCTGCCTAAGCAGAAGCTTTTTCTGCTGAGCTATCTGGTTGGCCCTGGAGACTGAGTTCTTTTATGCAGTCATTATGCAAATTAAAGTTTCAGAACCTTCATCTGAAATTAAGACACACCACTTCCATGTAGGCACCACTGGCCAAGACTCAATCACAGTACCTTGACTAACTGCAAAGTGCTGGGAATCTTTTTTTTTGTTTTTTGCGGAGCCAGGGATTGAACTCAGGCCTTGCACTTGCCAGGGAAGTGCTTATTCCACTGAGCCATCTCCCCAGCCCCGGGAATCTTTATTAGCAATAGAAAGAAAAGAATCTTGAGTCTTGGCAGCACTGGAAATTTCATCCTTATCTTTATGAAAGGAGATCTATTAAATAATTTCTGATAATTTCTATTTCTTTGCATGTTCCTGAGTTTTCTCTTGATAACTATTTTAATTTAATTAATTTTTTAAAATGTATTTGGTACAGGGTCTACAGGATCTCACTATGTAGATCAGCCTCATAGTGATTCTCCTCTCTTCAGCCTTCCAAGCACTGGGATTACAGGCATGTGCCATGACACCCAGTCTCAATCTCAGCATGCCGCAGAGGCAAGGCCAGCATGGCATACTAGGGATTGAACTCCAGCTGCTGTGCTCTGCTTAAGAAGGTGCTTTAGTCCGCTGAGCTATCTGGCCAGCCTCAACTAATTTTTTAAAAGAATGTCCTTATAGCCAAGGAGATAGCTCAGTGGACTAAGTGCCTGTTTAGGCAAGCTCAGGGATTGAGGTTCAATCCTTGACACCACATGCCACACCAGGCCCAACCCCAAGCGTGTTGAGCTGGCCACCGAGTCCCCGCATGGTGGTGCATGTCTGTAATCCCAGTGCTGGGGAGGTTGAAAACAGGAGGATCACTATGAGTCCAAGCTGGCTAGTGAGACCCTGTACCAATACATAAAACAAAACAAAAAAAGAATGTCCTTAGAATCCCTCAAATTTTTTTTCTATATTCACATTTGTTCCAACATAAGCAAATCTTGTCATTTTCTGTCTCCTTTTATTTTTTATTTGTATATGTCTGTGATACATATTAATTACACTCATTCTGTAGAATTAATACATATACATATTGTGGTAGATTAGCAAATGGTAAACTCAGAACATCCAGCTGAACTGAGTCAGCACAGTTTTGGGTATGGAAGAACCACCTGAGAGCTGTTGCAAACAGCATACAAGAACTAGAGGGGAACATGGCATGTTGCTGCTGGGGAAGCTTGTTCACTGGTTTTCCTGAAATGAATTCAGTTGTTCTAATCATCAGAGAAGCTTGGGTCTTTGCTATTGCTGAGGATAACTGCTTCTTTCTTCAGGAGAGCTCTGGTCTTTACCTTGAGTATTGCTTCCTGGATCCAGTGCAGATCCCTCAGCCTAGGGCACAGATCCTTCACCTACTGAAAACTAGAAAGTCTTTCACCACTGACCTTTGGGCTTTTTCGGTGCAGATCCTTGATATGGACTCCCATTCATCATTGTCATGGGCTTTAGGTCTCCAGTGCGACTCAAGGATATTGCTGTGGGCTCTAGGTCTTCAGTTGGACTCCTGAGAAATTGCCGTGGGATCAAGACCTATTGCTGGATTTTTGGGTTTCTAGCATGTGGACAGAGCTCTTGAGCATCTTTTCATTTGACTTTTTTTGATAAATATCATAAAATAATCCTATAAATTATGTGTCCTATATTAAATATATTCCTTTGCAAACCTGACTATAACAAAATTGTTACTTGGAATGGGAACATTGCTATGTTTCCAGGCCATGTGGCTTAAGAGCCTTGGCAATTAATTTGGAAATGTTTTGAGAGACTGGCCAAAGATCCAGAGCTTGTATGCTGTAAACTATACAGGAGACTCTGTTCAGAACCATGGAAAATCAGAGTACTGATGGAAGTTCTGAAGGTTAGAATGAGGCTCAGGGGCCTTCTATCGAGGATTACATAGGCTGCTGGATCCCAGGTGGTGTATTTTGTGCTTTGATGGGAAGTTGGTCTGAATTTTGCTTTTATTTAGAGATAATTCCTGGTTGACTGAAAATTTTCTGTGCAGGATAGTGTTGGGATGGTGGCATAGTTACTGTTGAAGACTTTGGGCTAGATTTACATTGAAAATTAAGAGTAGAGAGCCAGAAAGTGATTTGAAACACTTGGCCAGAGACAAATTTCAGTGGAGCTGTGGATTACAGGATGAAACAGGAAAATGTATTGATGAGAAAGAACAGAACAATGGAAAAATGACCTGAGACCTTTCACCAGAAGGGAAGAAAGTATTTGAAATGAAGGAGATCTTTTGGGGCATTTCTTAATGTTACCATACCTTGTTAAAAGTTAATGGGAACCAAGGATTGTGATTGTAATAGCTCTCTTAAATATGATTTCAATGTAGTTTTTAGATATATATTTGTAATTGGATTATTTAGTAAAAGTATTCTGGCCGTAGCCTTGAATTTTGAGAACCTTTTGAATATTTGCTTTTGGTGTGAAATGAGTACAATAAGTATTATATACATGCACTAAAGTTAAAATGAATTAAAGATGTAAATATTAAAACAGAAACACTAAATATACTGGAAGAGAAAGTAGAAAGAAATCTTGAAGACATAGGGGTAGACAAAGAGTTCTGGATCAAAAATTAAACTGCTTAGGAAATACTTCAAAGAATCAACTCGGATCTCATCTTATTAAAAAGTTTTTGTACATCAAAAGAAATCACCAACAGAGTAAAAAGAAAACCCATGAATTGGGAAAAAAATTTAGCTAACTGTCCCTCAGACAAAGGACTTCTATCTGGAACATATAAAAAATTTTTTAAAAATGTGGCCCCTCAAAATTCAAAGACCCAATCCAAAAAAAGAAATCTGAGATGAATAATACTTCTCAGATGAAGAAATATAAATTGCAAATAAATATATGAAAAGATGTTGAATATCATTAGTCATTCAAGAAATGCAAATTAAAGAAATACTGAGATTCCATCTCATTTCAGAAGAATGACTATCATCAAAAAAATCAGACAATAACAAAGGCTGATGGGGCTGTGGGAAAAAAAGAACCCTTCTGCACTGTTAGTGAGAGTGTAGACTGGTGCAATGACTGTGCATCAGGGTCTACAGGCTTCTACATAGATTGGACTTCTAGTGATCCTCGAGTTTTCAGCCTCCCAAGCACTAGGATTACAGGAATGTGCCACCATATCCAGTGTCAATCACCTTTTCTGGCACCTTCTGTGCTTAAATCTGTGATCCCATCACTTGGAAGATTGACACAAATCTTTGACGCCATCATGAGCTATATTATTAATTCAGGGGCAGCCTGAACTACACCCTGTCTCAACAACACCACTCCCCCCCAAAAAATGTGGTATTTTCATACAATGAAGTACTACTCAGCTATAACGAAAAATAAACTCAAGGATTTTATAGGTAAATAGATTCAACTAGATACCATACTCATAAGTGAAATAAATCAGACATGCATGTGTAAACATTGTATTGTCTCCCTGGTGTAAGAAACTGAAAGAGATCCATAAAGAACAATAGATATTGTGAAAGAGAAAGAACCTGCTCAGAAGGGAAGAACAATTGCATTGGGGGAAAGGCCAAAAGAAGGAAAGGAAAAAGAAATTATAGATTACATAATTGTACTACTAATTTCTATTATTTTGTTGAAAGGAATAGTTAGTGCTTATATTGTTTGATCAATTTTTCATGCCTATGTCTGCTAGTCTGAGCAACTACTTTCAAAATAACAATATTCAAAATAATAACCATTATTAATTTCCTGTCATTTTGTTTTGAAATTGTTTCATTTTTATTGTTTTTCTTTTTTAAAATAAAAGTATATATATAATTGTGGTATTAATATAAATCTGAATAGATTAAAACATGTTAATTTTTCACAAATATGCCACTAGAGACCATGGTTCAAGGAAATGTGTCTGGTTATGAAGTTGGCCAGGGATGGGTTGTGGTGGATTAACTAACGATCAACTTGGAATACCCAGCTGAATTGAGTCAGCACAGTTTTGGGTGTAGAAGACCCACCCAAGGATTGTGGCCTCAGCAGAAAGGAACTAGAGGAGAAGATGGCATGCTGATGGTGGGAAGCTTGTTGCACTCTTTCCTGATATGAACTCACCTGTTCTCATCCTTAGAGGAGCTCAGGTCCTCTTTATGGCTGAGGATGGCTGCTGTTCTCTTCAGGGAAGCTCTCTGGTCCTTACTCTGAGTATTGCTTTCTGACTCCAGTGCAGATCCCTCAGCCTGGTGGCACAGATCCTTTACCTGCTGGCACAGACTTTCTAGCTTTCGCCACTGACCTTTGGGCTTTCTCAGTGCAGATCCTTGATGCAGACTTGCACTAGATGTTGTCATGGGCTGTAGGGCTCCAGCTGGACTCGGGGACACTGCTGTGGGCTCCAGGTATTCAGCTGGACTCATGCGGGACATTGCCATAGGATCCAGACCTGCAGCTGGATTCTTTGGGTTTCTAGCATGTGGACAGAGCACCGGAACTTCTTCGCATTTGATTTTTTGGGTGAATATTATAAAATAATCATAGAAATTATGTATCCTATATTAAATATATTTGCTTGAAAACCCTGACTACAATATACATTGTATTTTGATTACATTTGATGCCCTTTCTGCAGATCTCTTTTCCTTCTCCAAAAGTCCCTGCTTCATACCATCTCTCCTTTGTTTACTCATTAATTTATGTGTGTTTTTGGTTTTTCATAGAAGAGAAACCATATAATTTTTAACTGTGTCTGATTTATTTCACTTAACATTATAGTCTTAAGTTTCATCCTTTTTCCTGCAAATTCTTCAAACTTATTCATCTTTATAGCAGAGTAGTACTATACTGTGTATGTATATAGTATTTTCCACATTCATGTATCTATTGAAAGAATCTAGGCTGTTTCCCTAATTTAGCTATTGTGAATTGTGCTACTATAAACATGGTAAACATGGGTATACACTTGTCACTGTAATATGATGATTTAGATACTTGGGAGAGGTATAGCTGAGTCAAGTGGAATTTCTGTTTTCAGGTTTATTTATTTATTTGGTACAAGGTCTCAGACTTATAGTGATCCTCCTGTTTCAGCTTCCCCAGCACTGGGATTACAGTTGTACACCACCACACCCAGTTTCAGTGGCAGGCAAGATGGGGCCAGCACAGCATGCTGTATTGAGGATGGGACTTAGGTCCTTGCTCTTGCCAGGCAGGCCATGAGACTGCCAAGCTAACTCAGCTGTCCATAATGTTACTTTCACTATTTTTTTTCTTCTCAGCATCAGGAATTGAACTTGGGACCTTGCACTTGCCAGGAAGATGCTTATGCTGCTGAGCCATGTTTCCTGCTCCCTTTGTATTCAGTTTTTAAAAGAATCTCCATATAGATTTTCTTTCTTTTTTTCTGTATTTTAGGGAAGGGCCTACAGGGTGGTCAGGGTCTCACTATTAGATCAGACTCCTAGTGATCTGTCTGTTTACAGCCTACCAATTACAGGCCTGCGCCACAACACCCAGGCTCAATTGCGGGGCTGGCACAGCAGTCCCTGGAGATTGAATCCCTGGCTCCTGTGCCTGTTTGCAGGCTCTTTAATCTGCTGAGCTATTTAGCCAGCCCTCTCCATATAGATTTTCATAGAAACTGTACTAACTTGAGTTTCCACCAACAGTGTAGACAAGTTCCTTTCCCCATAGCCTCAACACTATTTGTTTTTGAGTCCTCAATTGTCCCCAAGTTTGCTGCATAAGGAGGTCTTCTTCTGTCTGTTGTATTCTATGCAGGCTACCCATCCTTAGGGTGGGCAGCACTCACACCCAAAGGAGCACCTTCCCATTGTCTGCCCCCAGAACTGTGCCGATCATGGGAATAATTAGTAATAACACACTCTTATTCCTGGCATCACACTTTAATCCCAATGTCACACACTCTAGATCCAGCCTCCTTTGAAAAGTCCCACCTATGACTATATGAGGCTTTGAAAGGACGTTTAGATAAATGCCACAACATCCAGATTTTTATGTCTTCTTGGCTCATTTATGGCAAGTCATGTGTCTAGGAATTTATCCATTTCCTTTAGATTCTCCACTTTATTAGCATTAAGTTTTCAAGACAGTTTCCTATCATTCTCTGAATTTCAGCAGTATTCGTTGAGTGTTCAGTTTTCAGTTCTAATTGCATCCATTTGGGTATTTTCTTTCCTTCTTTTGGTCAGTTTTGCTACAGTTTCTCAACTTTAGCTTTTCAAAGAACCAATTCTGATTCATTGAACTTTTGTATTTTATACTATCAACTTTGTTGATCTCTACTCTGAGCTTTACAATTTATATTTTTCTAAAAATTTTGAATATAGATGACTCTTGTTTCACTTCAACCTTGAGATGCACCATTAGGTTACTTGGGAAAGTTCTATTTTTCTATTGTAATCACTCACAGCTGTAAACCTCCCTGATCGAGCTGCCTTCACTGTGTCTCACAGGTCATGGAATGCTGTGCCACAACTCTCATCTGACTGTAGACTCTTGTACAATTTCTTTACTGATTGTTTTAGTGTCCCTTGGTTATTCAGGATGGTATTGTTTAATCTCCCAATGTTTGCTTAGTTTTGGTGGGTTTTTTGTTTGTCTATTTGCTTGCTTTTATTTGCCACTTTCATTATGTTGCAATCTAACAGGATGAGAGATTATTTTAATTATTTTGTGTTTATTTAAACTTGCTTTATGACCTATGATATGGTCTATTTTGGGGAAAGTTCCATTGTCTCCTGAGATGAATGTGTATTTGGCTTTTGTTGGGTCGAGAATTCTGTAGAATGCTGTTAGGTCCATTTGTACAGTGGATGGGCCAACTATGATATTTCTTTAAGTTTTCTTGATTGGCCTTTTGTTGTCACTTTAATGCCCCTTTTGTAGAGCATTAAAGTCCCCACTGTGATCATATCCCTAGGTATCTGCCCTTTTATGTCAAGAAGTTATTTTGTTTAATGAAACTGGGTGTACCAAACTTGATTCACATATATTTGCAGTTATTATTCCTTCCTATTAAATTGCTTCCTTTACCAATGTGAAGTGACCTTCTTTACCTATTCCAATCAGTTTTGGCTTGTAGTTGCCTTTGATAGAAGCTAGGATAGTTACTCTTGCTTGATTTTGGGCTCCATTTGCATGGAACATCATTCTCTGTCCTTTTTTTTTCAGCTATGTGTTTTTTTGAGGGATCAAATACAGTTCTTGCGAATAGCATGTTGCTGGGTATTATTTCTTTTGATACAATCTGCCAGTACAAACCCAGAGCAGTGAATTGCAAAGAGAGAACAACTGCAGTACTTGATATCTACACACAAAGAACCAATCATATGCTGACATAGAGTTTAGTGTTAGTTTAGCAAGTTTTCTACTCTTTACATAATCCAGAAACACAAAGGATTAATAATGGTAGAAAGGGGCTGGGAGATAACCAGAAGATAAATCAAAAACAGAATTAAAAAACATTAGAACTAAAAATTAAGAACAGGAGGAGACTAAAAATTATTAAAAACAGTTAAAAGAAAGTAGTTTTTTGTAATATTTTTATGCCCATAAAGGAGGAGGAGGGGAAGAGGGAGTTTGGAGCCAGAAGGGAGGATGTGAATGAAGAGATGTGTAAGTAGAGTGTATTAGTTTTGTTGCATACTCTTTATGGAGATTGAATCCCATTCATAATCCAGCATGTTTGTTGTTGAGGGAAAACCTGAAACATCACTGTAAAACAGTGTAGAAACAAAACCAGTGGTGTTCATTCACAGCTATTCATAAATGTGAGCCCCTCACATAAACTGTAAAAAAAAGAAAAATGAAAAATGGTTTTCTAGTAATAGATTATATATCTATTATATTATATTATATATGAAAAGTAGGGAGAGGGCGGAGATGCTTGTGATGTTGTGGAAGGGGAAGCAAGGGAAGGTGATGGGAGAGAGGCTAGGTGGCCACTGAAAGAGCACACAGAGAAGTTGAGTCCAGGGGTGATGAACAGAAATACCAATAGTAAAAACTCTATGAGACAATCCTTGGTGAGGGAGAATGTAATGTAAGATTTATGTAGACTATTGCATATATATATATATATATATATATATATATATATATATGAATAAGAATACACAGGGAGAGGAAGAAAGAGAATAATTAAAATGTATAAAAAATAAGGAAGAGGTTGGGGATCCAGCTCAGTGGCATAGCACATCCCTGGTAAGTACAAGGTCCTGACTCTAATTCCTGGTAACCCCCTCCCCTGGTCCCAATAAGAGAAAGGAACCAGGAGATAGGGGAGGGCATGAGGAGGAGAATGAGGAGCATAAGGAATGGGTGAGAATATAGATGGGAGGTGATAAGAGATGAGGAGATTGTATCCAGTAGGCTCATTTTTATTTTTATTGGCATATGTTTGCAACACATAATGATTATATTCCTCATGGGGAGGTGGTCCATGCACAAAACACATCTTAACTCTTTTTTCATCTCTCTCTCCTCACCTCCTCTCTCTATCTCTTTGTCCCCTTCCCTTTTGCAAAGAAAAGAAAAAAGTTTCCTGTTATCTAGGTTTTATTTGGCTCTTTATTTATATTTGTGTTTTAATACAAGAGAAGCCATGTGCTATTTAAGCTTGTGTGTCTGATTTAGTCCACTTGCATTATGGTTTCAAGGTGCATCTGTTTGGCTACAGTTAACCCCAGTTGATGCTTCTTTTTGGCCAACTGTTGAACTAACTCTCAAGCAAGGTCAAACAACTCCCAGAAACAGCCTTTGAAGTAGGAACATTTGACTTTAACTACCAGGAATGTAATAAATAGAAAGCCAGGGCAGAAAATATATACATGTACAGTAGTTGTAACCATACAAGGACATATCAAAGGCCTGCCACTCAAAAAAAATCGAACAGGAGAAAGATAAATACCTTCTCTGCCCTCTTTAGATCATAGCAGAGCTGCTTGCCAAGGAGTTGAGTGGTTTTGAGGGGCTGGTAGGAAGCAGCTTTCGGAGGTGCTGATCTGGGCTGTTTCTGGACCACTAGAGTTCCGTGTCCCTGTTCATTAGGTATGCAGAGTCTCCTTCAAGCTCCGAGTTCAGTGTCACTAAGGATTGGTGGCAGAGAGCCCTTCTGCATGGAATTCAGTAGCATTTGGGGTGGAGGAGTGAGGGAGTTCACATACGTGCGGAGCTTGGGAAGGAGTCCACATAACAAATGCTCAAGAGTTATAAAACAAGGTACTCTTTTAATTTCCATGACATGAACTTACAGTCTATTTCTGTGGACATTCAAAGATTAAATTTAGTTTAGGAAAGAGGAGGCATTGAAAGATTACATTATTAACACCATAAAAAGAAATCCAGGCAGTATAAACAGTCCTTTGACTCAGCTGAGAAATCCATGTATCTCAATAACATTAAGAAAGTCATTGCCTGCTGGGGTGGCACACACCTGCAATCCCAGAACTCTGGGAGGCAGAGATAAAAGAATCCAAATTTGAACTCAGTCTGGGCAATTTAGCAAAATTTTGTCTAAAATTAAAATGGAAGTAAGACTAGTGATATAGCCCAGTGTGAAGGTTGTGGGTTCAATTTCCACTACTGAAATAAAAAAGTTCATCAATTATTACAAAAATTCAAAAACATTATTTAATAAACTAAAATGTAGACGTTCCAATTTTAAGTCATGTTTCTGATAGAAAGAGAGAGAGAGAGACCAAAATGTCTAAGACTTTAAGTCCCAAGACTTAAACCCTTCCCCGTTAGGATCAACTTTACAGTTGTTTGATCCCAAATTATTCTCATTGACCTCTACACAGTAAAACAGTAGGCCTCTTCTTACTGAAAAGATGAAAGCAGGGATTGTAGTGGACAAAATAGTGGCTACTTCTTTCAAGCCTCTCCTTAGTATCTGAAAGACATTTAATTTGGACAGTAGTGAAAATATTGTCTCCCAAACTTTCAGGATGATAGACTTTCCATCTATCTATCCATACACCCACCTATCTATCCTTCCTTCCTTCCTTCCTTCCTTCCTTCCTTCCTTCCTTCCTTCCTTCCTTTCTTCCTTC
>NDGN011537806.1:1472-13563 GCA_002564285.1 Tympanoctomys barrerae | reverse complement strand
ATATATGGATGATAGATAGGTACCGTAGGTAGATTGGTAGGTAGATAGAGTAGTGACAGAGGTAAAAGGATAAAGAGGAGGAAGAAGATAGACAGATAGATAATAGATAAATAGGGTTTTTTTGGCGGAACCGAGGATTGAGCTCAGGTCCTTGCGCTTTCCAGGGAAGCGTTTATTCCACTGAGCCATCTCCCCAGCGCCCCCTACATAAATAGTTTTCATACCCTTTCTTCCATACCAAAGGAGCCTGTCCTAAGCACCCTAATCTGCGCTGTTCCTCCTTTCAGTTAGTGTTGTGCCTTTGATATCTTTATATGTCCCTGATACCATTAAAAAAAAAAAATAGTCCAAGGTATATTGTGCCATAATTTTCTTATCTCAACTTTAAAGATGAAAGAAGGCTTAGGGATTAAGTAACTTTATTTTTAATACTCAAGATGAGACCTAGAGCCTCCCACAAGAGAAGCAAGCATTCTACCACCGAGCTGCATCCCTAGCCCTTTTAATTATTTTTTTTTTCGAGACAAGATCTTGTTAAGCTGCCCAGATTTGTCACCCTCCTTCCTCAGCCTCTGGAGAGGCTATGATTACATGTATGTTTTGTTACCCTTCGCTATACTAACTTTCTCAAAGTTAGAAAGAGTGCATCCCTTTATGCCCATTTTCTCTGACCCTGGGGGCCCCAAAACTGAAGATTATTTGACCAGAGACGTGAAGGTCACTATGCTGACCACTCAGGGCAGCAGCTCTCTGTTGTACCTTGTTCCTCTCTTTCTCCCTGAGGTCCTCCCTGGGTTTTGCAGGCACTGCTTGGGTTGGGGCAGTTAATTTGCTTTGTTGTCTTCTCTCCGGCTGTTTCAATCCATCTGACCTCATGTCTGCCTTTATTGGGAGCCTGTAGATTTCTGCTCTGGACAAACATTTGGACTGGGTCGTGATGAGCTGGGGAAATGTGAGGCTTGACCATAGGTTGCAAAGTTGCCCACATTTGGAAGGCATTTAATGGGGTACGTGGAGAAGGTGCACAGCATAGAGAAGTCTGCTGAATTTCACACATAGCAAAAACTCAGTAACAGTGTTATCATCTCCTGAAACTCTTTCAAAGTTATGCAGACTAAAAGTACCCTTATTGGGCTGGCCAGATAGCTCAGCGGACTACAGTACCTGCTTAGGCAGGCACAGGGATCAGGGTTGATTCCCAGCATGCCATGCTGGCCCCGCCCCCTGGTTGCACTGAGATGGTGATTGAGACTGGACGTGGTGGTGCGGGCCTGTAATCCCAGTGCTTGGGAGGCTGAAAACAGGAGGATCACTATGAGTCCGATCTGAGTAGTGAGACCCTGTAGGCCCTGTACTAAATACATACAAAAAAAAAATAAATTAATTAATGTACACTTATTATCTCTATTTTACAGATATGGAAACTGAGGCTTTGAAAATACTTTGTTTTGCAGAGTTTAGTCATTAAGTGACAGAATGAGAGTCAGGCTAAGATTATTCCCATCTAGACTTCTTTGTATTAAATCATCAAATGGCACTCAGAAGGGGCCTATGTTACATTACTGGTGCATGAAAATACAGACTGTATGTAGTAAGACACTGCACCTAAGTCCAGGTTCACGCACAAAATAATTTTACTGTTACACAAATCTTTCCTACAAACTAAGACAAAATAGTAGTGTAAATCAAACCACCCAGCATATATATTGAAATATTTTTTAAATAATGGTCTTGTAGTTGAGGGAAATACTTGAACTTCTCCCTATTCCCTCGCTGTCTCTTGTATTTTCTTCTTTGTGTTTCTTGTAAAATTTTGCTGTTGTTGTTCAGGGTCTTACTCCATAGCCCATATTAGTAGTGATCCTCCTGATTTCTGCCTCCCAAATGCTGGGATTACAGGCTCGCACCACGGTACCTGGACTCAGGTCATCTCTGGCTTAGCGCACCCGGAGGTGAGGCCAGTGCGGCATGCGGAGCCAGGGATTGAAACCTGGCCCCTGAGCTTAGCTAAGCAAGCGCTTAGTCCGCTGAGCTATACCGCCGGCCCTTCGCATAACATCAGCTACAACATCTGAGCTTGTGCATTCCACTTATTTCACTTAGCATCTTCTTTTCAAGTTGTAGTCATTTACCTAAAAGGCCTCAAGTCTGTCTTTACTGCTGAGTAGTACTCTACTGTGTGTAAATCCTGTATTTTCCTTGTCCATCTATCCATCTTTTTTTTTTTTTTTTTTTTTTTTTGGCTGGCAGAACCAGGGATTTAACTCAGGCTCTTGCGTTTGCCAGGGAAGTGCTATTCTACTGAGCCATCTCCCCGGCCCCCTTCCTCTTTAGATTAGACATATGCACTGTTTTAAGTCCTGGCTATTATAAATTTAGCTGCTATAAATATGGGTTGTATATGTCTGTTTCTTTTTAGTAAGAATTTTTAGTTCATGTGTTATACTCTAAGTAACTACTTTGAAGGTAATGGCATGCAGTGTAATAACTATTGTTACTTTTTTATTTGATGATGAAGTTTTGTTTTATTTTTTTCATAAGTTAAAACATTAAAAAATAATTTTACTCTGAGGAGTGGTTTATGATTAGCACAAGACACCGCTCTGCTCTGCAGCATATTACAATTATATTAAAATGAAACACCCACTCTCACTTCTGCAAATCCATCATGCATTATTTTATTTCAGTCTCAGAAATGTTTTAAACAAGGCTTTTAGCCAATTTTGGAAAGAACGCTTCTTTCATAATACCAGTAGTAATGTGTGTTGCCAGCCGGGCTCCGTACTGAGCTACTTACGTCTGCTGTCCCGAGAGATGCTCCTCGTGCCGGCCCTAGAAGACAGGGGCTGCTGCTCGGATCTACCAACAGGACTTTGTGCTGAAATGAGACCAAGTGACCTGTCCCAGGTTGGTAGAGCTGATAAGTGGCAGAGGCTGGGGGCCCACCCAGCCCGGCTAGCATTAGAAGCCTCCTCAACAGTCACCGGGTTTTACCCTGAGCAGGAGTGACTGTTCACACTGACCCTTCAGAGTTCCACGTCCCAAACCCCAGCCACTCACACAGCTTTTAGAGCCATTTCTTACTGGCCAGAGACTTTAAATTTACATCATAATTCTTTCCTGCCACAGGCACGATACTCTTGGCTTTATGGTTCATAAAAAGTGTCACAAATAAGTGCTTGTCCCCTCTGAATCCCATTTCACTAGCCCTTGTTGTTTGTGTCTAAGCTTTTTCTGTGCGCCATCTCGTCTGCCAAGTCAGCAACTTTTCTCAGGCGGGTTGCCGCTAGCGTTGGCCTGCCTCGTCCGCAAGGCTGTCCACTTCTAAGCAATGCCATTTTCACATACCGGCTTTTAAGATTTGAGGTTTAGGAACAGAGCAGCTTGGTGTATTTAAAGCATTCAGAAAAAAAATAAAATAAAATAAAGCATTCAGAACTGATTTCTTTCAGGAAAAACTACACACCAATCTCACGCTAGCTTCAAGAGCCAGGTTGGCCTATCAAATGCCCCCGAAAGCAAATGAGATGCCTTGTGCTTCCCAGTACTGTGGGACTCCAGGCATGGTGTATAGAGACCTTGTAGGCATTTGTGCTGCAAGCAGTGGCCTGTGGTTTGATTAATTACTCATGACTTCTTATGTAAAGAAAATTTATCTTAAGTGAATTCTTTGAATAATTAAGCATCAAGATTTTTTTGAATTTGAGAGTCAACCTCATTTTCTTTGAATATTAAATTTCACGTCCACTTGCGTTGAACTTTTCCCAAGCCCCAGCTGCATCCTAAACACTGCAAAGCACTTTAGGTTGTTAAGTAAAATACGCGAATCCAAACGCCACAATTTTCTGCACTCTGCAGCCCAAAATATTATGAAGCTGACTGACTTCTCTGAGGACAAAGAGCGTGCCTTGCTCTTACATGGAACTCCAAGAGGTAGAACGTCATCCACAGAAAAGACATCTGCGTAGTTAAAATAAAATAAGGTGACATCATATTAAAGCTGCTGGCATGAAAGGGACGCTTTGCAGCCTCCGCCACAGAAAAGACATTCATACTTCTCTTTGCAGTGGGAGACACGAAAGGTGATTTTTTTTTTTCCTTTGGTAAAAATGGTCTGTTACTCCTGGGCTCCCCTACAGCTTTATAGCTTTCCAGTGGTAACACACCTTTTCTTCCATTTATGACCACGAACGCCTTTAGGTCAGGGACCGTGTGCTGTTGCTTACTCTTGCAGGCGTGACACGGTGCTCCGTGCCTAGCACGGGCTCAGGATTTGCAGATCTGAATGGACCGTAGGCTGCCTCCCTGCTCTCCCAGAGGGCAGAGACCAAGCCGCAGTCACTCGCTTCCGTCATGGCCATGCTATGTCACGATGTACACCGTGCACTGAGTACAGGAGCCGCACATGCTGTGGGACCCCGTCTGTCTTCGGTTGAGTGCTTTGCACGACCGTTCTGCCCTTTCATAACAAACTCTTTAACACTGGGAGGCAATGAACACGTGCTCACAAGGAGCAGGACGGCGGGCCCAGTGGATGACTAGGAAGCGTCAGGTGCACACTGTGCCTCTCAGGTGCTGCACAAACGGAGCCAGCAAAGCACACGCTGCTCTAGGGCCTCCAGGAGACTGTCCCAAAGCTCAGGATCGCTTCCACAAAGAACTCTGCCTTCCTAGCATCTGTCCTCATGCCTGGCTTTTCATCCCTGCTGCTGTCTGACATCAGGCCTTGTCCCTCCCACCCGAGCACCACAGCCGCCCCCTCGCTGTGTCACTGTTCTCTCTGCTCCCAGCGGCAACACCTCCAGTCCGTCCTCCACATGGTTGCCAAGGTAATCTTTTAAAGTGCAAATTGGATCCTGTTCACTCCATCCTTTAAAGTCTCTCAAAGCCTTCCTGGCCCATGGGGTGCCGTCCCACCACTCCCGCTGTGGCAGATGACCCACCCTCTTCCTCTAGGTCTGCCTCTCCGTTCTTTCCTGCTGAGCCTGTTTCCCATCCAGAGCCAAGTGATGGCAGACTTCACTGAACATTAGTCCCCATCTCCTGTTGTTTTTTTTTTGTTTTTTGTTTTTTTTTTGTTTTTGTTTTTTTTTTTCAGAACCAGGGATTGAACTCAGGCCCTGGAGCTTGCCAGAGAAGTGCTTATTCCACTGAGCCATCTCCCTGGCCCCCTCCTGGTTTTTTTTTTGACCAGACTCCATTTCACTCTCTTCTTGCTTTAGAACTTCTTGGGGCTTCTAGATGGAAAGGAGGACTCTGTTACTGAGACCTGCTCTCTTTTTTTTTTTTTTAATCCCTACAGAATCTCTCTCATTAGAGCTTATTACCAAATATCTCATGCACTTTCTTGTATCTTAATAACCTGTCATGCTTCTTTGCCTTTGTTTATGAATGGATCTCTCCCCTGGAGCCCACGGACTTCTTAAGGGCAGGGGCTTGCCACTGTTCTGTTTGTATTCCCAGAGCCTGGCACCGGGTCAGGCTTGTAATAGCCACTCCACTACGTTGCTGGTAACTCTTGGAATAAACAGAACTTCTCTAACTCTTCCCAGTGACTTCCTTTAGATTACAGGGGTTGGCTGTTGCATGATATAAGATTTAAAGGAAGATCAGATCTGAAGAAAAACAGCACTGGAAAAATATCTTGCCTTTATAAGGGTGAACAGATGCTGCACCGCAGCTGTGGGGCAACGCTGTGGGCATATTGGTGGCACAACGTGGACAGAGGGCCACTGTGGATTGCACCAAATAGCCCCTGGGTTGCGGCCTCCCACTGCCTTCTCACTAGGGCCCAGCTTATGGAAAGACATCTGAGCGGTCACCTGTGTGCATGAGGACTCTGCTCACATTCACAAATACATCACCGAGTAGGTTTTCAGGTACTTTTCCAGTTTGGTTGTTAGACTCATTCCCACTTGATTTCCCGATTGCTGAATCGTTCATTTGTTTATTTACTTGCGATGTGATTCTCCTGGGCTTCCGAGCTAGCTTCAAAATGCTGCTGCTCCATCTGGTTTAAATAGAGCATGCTAAGAAGAAATTGAGACACAGAGGGACAGCAAGGTTGAAGGAGAAAAGCAACCGCCTGGCAAACAGGAAACAGAAATTCAGATGCTTTTTCTTTCTTTCTGTATGGCTTTGTTGCCGGGGGAGGAAAGTTATTTTCAGCAAAAAGACAGGCTTTCTATCTGGAAGTTCACATTGCTGTCTGCGGGGATCTGATATTCAAACCCGGAGCGTCTCGGTCTTTATGAATCATATTCAGGAAAGCTAGTCGGTGGGGCCCAGGACGACGGCCTTTGTCTCATCTCTCCTGATCCATTCTGTTATTCTTCTGGCTGCTTAATATGCCTGAGCACAGGCAGCCCTGTAGGTCATTCTCCATCCACACCATCCACAGGGGCAGGCAGCTTGGCTCTGGGCATCTTATGAATCTGCTGAATTCTCCAGGGCCAGATCCCTTTTCCTTCATGATAGATTACATAGGTTTGGAGTGATTGAACATGTGGTGATTAGAGACGGAGCCACTCGGCGTCCTCCATTCCCTGGCAGAAGGCCCTCTCTGTGCTGGGAACTCCTCCCAGTTCTGTTGCTGGCTCCTACTGTTCCTTTGGCCCCTCCTGAGGGGGCTGAAAGGTAAAAGGCAGCACTTACTCCCTTACTCCCAGGGCCCTGGAGCCTGGCACCGTGCCACGAATCAGTCCCAGTACCATACCCTGCAGATCCTGGCACCTCTGAAGAAGGCCACCCTATGACCTCGTGAGGTTTGGGACATCCAAAGCCAACTCATAACATACTTGAATGCTTTTTCGCTTTCCATGACCATGGTCCTCAGCGTCCTGTGAGATTCTCAGGAAAGGTTGCTGGCCCACGTTGTCTCACTTGCTTGAGGGAAGGGGTTCATAAACCTAAGAGTCCCTCCTCCCCCTCCATTGTGTTACGTTGTGGTTGTGGTGACATGTCCTCTGCTCACCCTTTCTCAAGAATGACTCAGTCTTCCATTCTGACAGCCAGTCTTCCAGATGAGAAGGCAGCAATGGACTATTTTGGCTTTTTCACCAGGAGAGCTAATAGCTCCTTTTGCCCTCCACTTTTAGAGAACTGGGGGTACCATTTTAGTAAGCCCTCAGCATACTTTGTCCAATTTGGTCCAGTCTTTCATGGATTGGGTTTTCCTTTTTATCGAAGTGGAAGAGAACAAGGCCCACGTCCTATCTGAAGGGCAGGAAGGAAGCAAAGCACACAGGTGCAGGGCTGCCTGAGTGGTGTCCACATCCTGTGGCTCCTCCCAGTTTGGTTGCAGGCTCCTACTGTTCCTTCGGCCTCTCCAGAGGGGGCCGAAAGGTAAAAGGAGGACTCAGCTCCCCTAGCTGGGAAAGGTAATTAGAAGCTCAATACTCTGCTAGCTGGTAATCCTGTCAATGGTAATCCTGTCAATGGTAATCCTGTCAATGGTAATCCTGTCAATGGTAATCCTGTCTGGTGATCCTGTCAATGCAAAGCTCATGGCTGAATTAGCCAAACAAGCTTGCGCAGGACTCCTGGGCCAGCATAGTCGCTTAATCTCTCATTTATTTTAGCTATATAATAAGAATAAAAGCTGTTCAGTTTGGAAGGGTTAAGACCAGTAATACTAAATTAGTCACAAGAGTGCTAGCTATTGTTATAATCAGATCTCAGAATGCAGTCCCGTTTAAATAAAAGCATGCGCTTTCTTTCCTCATGAAGTCTAAAACTGATCTTCATGCCCAGTGACAAACTCCGCTCTAGACAACGACTCAGGAACTTTTGCTTTCCTACCTTGTCACGCCTCTGTCTTCAGCACGTGACTTCCACGACTAGCAGATTCGTTTCCATCAAACTGGTGGGCATGAAGAGAATGCCCTGTTAGGGGAGTGTCTCCTAGGCCAGGCCTGTCATGTGACAAGGGCCAGCGCCCAGGCACCGGGCCACACCCAACCTGTGTAGTGAAGTCTGGAAGAAAAGTGGGTTTGGTGAAGCCTGCTAGGCAGTGGCTCAAAGTAATAATGGCAAACCCTATTTTAATAAAGTACTTGTGCAAGACATTGTGTTAAACACTTTACCTACATTATATTAAATTCCTATGGCCTGAAATCCACTCATTTAAAGTATACAACTCATTGATTTTTAGTATATTTGGAGTTTTGCAACCACTACCTCAGTCAGCTTTACAGCATTTTCATCCCTCCCCACAACCTATTCCTACAGCAACTTCATTTCCTCTCAAGTCTTATCCCGAACTCTAGGCAAGCACCAATGTATCTTCTGTCCATATGGATTTGCTTTTTCTGGGCATTTCTTTTAGGTACAGTACCTATATTCTTTCACATAATCTTCACTCCAGCACTAAAAGATATGCATGCCTGCCTGTGAGTAAGTATGCATGCATGTATGTATTTACCTTGTGGTATTGGGAACTGACCCCAGGACCTTTTTACTGGAGCTTCAGCTCCAGTCCTTTTTAATTTATTTATTTTTCAGTTTTCACACAGTCTTGGCAAGTTGCTGAGGTACCAGGCTGAGCTCAGTATTTCAACTCCGCTGCCTCAGCCTCCCAGAGTTCTGGGATTACAGACACGGCCATGTGCAGCAGAAGCCATGCTCCTCCTCCCATTCTACAAAAGATGAGGTTGCTTAAATGATTTTCTAGACAGCTTAAACATTGCCCATTGTTGAAATTGGTAATATCATGCTCTATCTCAATGATAAAATATAATCTTGCCATAATTGTTGGGGCTGAAGGGTCACTTGCTTTAAAATGACTACCAAGATGGCAAACTCACTTGATGGCAAGCTTCTTTGCTGAAATGAAAGGTACTTAGAAGTCAGAGTTTAAAGTTTGGCACTTAGAATTACAGCTTACCAGGTACATATAAATACCTGCTGCTTAATTTCACTTGAGTCTCAGTATCCTCATCTGTAAAATGGGAATGTTAGATCTCTGTACACTGAGAAGTCAGTGAGATTGGCATAGAGGAAAGCTGTTCTTACAGTTTTACACATCCGCTGATACTCTACCAGAATTATTGTAGCTTACAAGTGAAGTTCTAAGGGCTGGCCAGACAGCTCAGCTGACTAACGTACCTAAGCACAGTGACAGAGGCTCAGTCCCCAGCTTGCCAGCATGCTGAAAGGCGATTGAGACTGGGCATGGTGGTGAGCACCTGTAATCCCAGCGGTTGAGAGGCGGAAAACAGGAGAATCACTACAAATTCAATCTACATAGCGACACCTAGTACACCCTGTAGACCCTGTCCTAAATACATTGAGAAAAAAAAAAGTGAAGTTCTAGCTGTAATTGAGCTGGAAATTTTCTTTCCAGTTTTACACATCCGCTGATACTCTACCAGAATTATTGTAGCTTACAAGTGAAGTGTAGGGCTTCAGGATTCGATTGAATGACATTATCGTAACGTGCAGTTTACAGTAGCCAGATCACACCCCAGGAGTGACTGAGACTCCAGAGGGCTCGGGCACGTGGGAATTGGAAGAAAGGAGCTTGTCCTCCAGGGCAGACAGACATCTCCCGAGCCTTGAGCGTCGACGTCTGATCTCAGCCGGGCAGAGCAGCCTGTTGTAGGCTCTGGAAGGGACCAGCTGAGCCAGGACCAGTTTGAAGCACCTTGGAAAGAGGCTGAATTGGCTGAGTTTCTGGAGCCCCGAGCCAGTGTCGAGGCTGCCAGCCCGCTGCCACGTGACCTTCTCGTCACTCAGCTTCGCCGCAGATGGCAGAGCCTCGTGTGCAGGGGCCACATGCGCGCTGCAGAGATTCGGGGAGAAAGAGCGAATGTGCCTGAGCGGCTAATCGTGCTGTTGTCCCACTGGTCCGTTCCCGTCGTACTCAGTCCTTAGCTGTAATTATATTAAAATCTAGGTGTGAGCAGGAAGCAGACTGGGGGCCTGGCTGGGCTCCCCAGCCAGCAGCGGCCGTCAGGGAAAAGGGCCTGCAACGCGAGTGAGAGCAAGGCATATTTCAGCCATGAAAGTTTTCCCCAAATATCGCTGGCTCTGCAGTTCTTGAAGCGTGTGGACAAAGGAGTTAAGCTCTGTGCATGTCCATGTCCATGTCCTTGTCATTACCAAGACTGGGACCGGTGACCACTGCCAGCTGCACCCTGCACAAGCCCAGGACAGGCCATTCAGATGCAGGAGTTGGCAGACTCACAGAGGAGGAGAAGCTGAAGACGTTTTAGGTATAATAGGTCATGTGATCTCTACTGAGATAATCAATTCTGGGTCATGGTGGCAAAGCAGCCGGATGCAACCCATAAATGAGTGGGCGTGGCTGTGGATGGTGAAACTAATAGTTTTCACAGGCCCCAAGACATTAGCCTTTTGATTAATTTTTCCAACCAATTAAAAATATGAAAACTATTCTTGGCTCATGTGCATGGTTCAGGTATTAAAACAGACAATGAGCCAGACCTGGTCTCTGGCCTCTGGCTTGCTGCCCCTAACTTCCCTCCCCCAACCCCCACGTGGACCAAGCATGTCTGGTGTTCTCGTGAAGATGCACTTTGGCATCCTGATTAAAGACCAAATAAAGGAATGTTTATGTAGAGTGATTCTCCTGTTTTCATCCTCCCAAGCACTGGGATTATAGGCGTGTGCCACCACGCCCAGTCACAGTCCACTTCTCAGTGCGCCCTGGGAGTGGGGGGTGGGGGGCAGTGTGGCACACTAGGGATTGAACCCCAGTCGCTGTACTCTGCCGAAGCAGGTGCTTTAGGCCACTGAGCTATCTGGCCGGCCCTTATCCTGCCTTCTAAATGCTCCAAAAGTAGATACCATTACTATTAGCCCTTAAAAAAGAAAAATCTTAACTCTATATTTCCCACTGATTTTTTGGAAAGGGGCTATTAAATTTTGGTCACCTAACATTACTATATTTGTCTTTTCTTTACAATTAAAATAGGCATTGATATTTCAAGATAAAATCTAGCCGGGCCTTGTGTCTCGTGTCTATAATTTCAGCACTCAGGAAGTTAAGGCAGGAGGATCGCTGAGAGTGCCAGACCAACCTGGGCTACGTGCAGAATTCAGAGCCAGCCTGAACCACATAACAAGAGCCTGTCTCATCAATCAGTCAATCTAGTTCGAACAGGTGGCGCGTTAGCAAGCCCCCCAGCTTTTGCTTTCAGTTCCCTTCTGTATCAGAGCTGCCATTTCAGTCACTTGGTATTTACTGGGTGCTTGGTCTCTGCTGCTGGATGCTCTGGGAATGCACGAGATCAGCCTCTTCTGCCTGGGATCGCTGAGTGTTCTAGGGAGGCTGTGTGCGCTCCCGCGGGATGGGCAGGAGATGCTCTTGACTCGTGCTTCATCTCAGCCTTTGGACTTCTCTTTTTGTATAATGTTCACACTGTGCCACATCATATGAGTGTACACACTATAGGTTTTAAATATGTAGGTATGTGCTCAAAACGGCTTTAAATGATGATATTAACAAGATGTTAAGCCTACTGGTCCAGAAAGGAAAACAGACATAGCCCACTAGGGAGCCAGAATTGGCACGAGGTTCTTATCCACGGTGACACAAGTGTTTTCAATACTGAGCCACGTTGGGGCAGTCGTTAACAAGGTGCTTCTTGTTTTTAATTTCATAACAATACAACGACTGTGTGCAGCAGGTAGTATTACCCTCCTTTTATAGATGAGGAACCCACTGAGGTTTAGTTCAGAGCCATCAAGCAGCTTGCAAAGGTCACTTGAATGAATCAGGGCTGTCTAACTATAAAGCGTGACATTTTCTAGTTCAGCTTTCAGCACACGGAAAAAGTTCACGAGAAAGGATTTATTCCCGGTGGCATTCCTAGACTCTCAAGTTAGTATCTTTGCCATCCTTGTGACCTAAAGTTATTAAATACTAACTGGATAAATTTCACTTCTCCAGAGTTCCATGTTAAGTCCCTTTGTCCCCAGTGCCTTTGAATAGGCTTTTCTCAGGAATTGGGAAGCTTCTTCCTTGGTCATGCTTCTTCCTTGGTCATCTGTTCTAGTGTTTTTCTGCTACCCTAATAGCACCTCTGAACCTGGGTCAGTTATAAAGAACAGAGATTTTTTTTTTTTT
>NDGN011537792.1:1570-12067 GCA_002564285.1 Tympanoctomys barrerae | reverse complement strand
CCCTGTCCCAGAAGGGAGCACACAAGCCACAAGGCCCCCAAAATGCCTTTTTTTTTCAGCACCAAATTGCTTACAGACAAATTGCAGAAGAGCCATGAGCTGCATTTTGATCTCTTAGCAGGAAAGCACTGTCATTTTTCCAAGGTAACAACTACACAAGCTCCTGTGTAGTTCAGCAGCCCTCACAGTCTCACTGATAGCAGAACATTGCACAATGTCTCTCTCCACCACAGCCCACACATGTGCCCTCACGTGTACATACACATATCCAGTGTGCATGACAGGAAAGGCTTTTTGTGTTCTCACACTGGACCAGTTGTGCAGAGGAACAGTAGTGGAGGGGACAGAGGGTCTGCAGGACAGCCTCGCATGCAGCTTCCTGTGGTGGCCAGCAGCTGCTGAAGGCAGGGCACTGGAGGAAGCCAGGGGATGCCGACACCCAGCCCTCCATGCTGCAGAAGGACAGGAAGGACTTTGTGTCTGCTTCATCCCAGTCTCTCCAGTCAGGTTCATGTTCATCACTGGAGTAGTCCCTTGTCCTTCAGGTTCTGTCACTTTTCTGTACTGGGCTTCATGTTGGCATATAACCAAGATCAAATGGGGTATGACAAGAGTTTTCTAACCACCAGGTCATTTTAAGTGGAATGATAATATCTCTAAATAAAAGTGTCTGGAATGTCACCTGTAATTCTCTGTCCATAAAGTGGAAAGAGGTGTTTATCTGTGTAATAGAGGAAGAGACAGATTGTCCTCCTTCAATATCTTATTAAAGATAAATTCAGAAAATTTGAACTTAGAGTATATTTACATAGAGAAACAATAAATTGGGCAGCACCCAAGATCATGTCCAGAAGTGTAGGCAGGAGAATTTATGGACCAGAGGAAGAAGTTGCATACAGAAAGAATTTAGGTACAGCTAGGTATTTGCATTACTCTGACATGTTTTGTCAGCTCTGAACTTGTGAGTGGCTAGAAGCTCAGCTGCTATGACTATTTGAGACTTTGTTACTTGTTGCAGAAGCATTTCTTGAAGTTTGAAAGGTTTTTTCATATTAAGTTGAGTTATATTTTCCTATGTGGAAAGGCAGCTCCGGAACAAGTTTAACAATCCCCATAGGAATGGACTAGGTGGCTTCTCAGAGTTCTTCAAATTTGAAATTAAGCATTCAGTCAAATGAAATCATGGAGTAGCATTTCCAATTTGTAGTTTGGAACATTAGGAGTGTATAATAGAGTCACTTCTCTGTTTTATGTAAAAATCTGATCTGAAGACTACAATTCTTCTTAGAATTCTTGCTGTGAATGCAGTGAGGTCCTATGTGCAGTCACACTCCCCATCTGGGAAGAGATAGGTGATACCCCGGCATGCACTTTACCTCAACAGAAAGCCACAAAGAGAAACCTCCACTGCAGCCAGGGTCAAGCTTCAATAAACTGGACTGTAGTCAAAAAACTGACAGAGATCAGGTGTAATTTTTGAGGATTAAAAGTCACAGTGGAGGGGCCCACGGTTCTGTGAATTTTACCCCCAGTTGTTCAAGAAGTTCACATAGAGAGCAGCAGAAACATGCTCTGATGGTGTTAGTAGGTAGGGTCAAGGGGAAGCTAAGCATTTGAGGTAAGTCAGATAGTCCTGCCTTTCTTAACAAGGCCTTCCCTCAGGATAAAATGTGAAGGGATAATCAACTCCCAGCCTGTCAGATCTCAGATGTGCCCAGTTTGTGTCTCCTGAATACCAAAATGGGAGGAAGAAGTAGGTTGTGATTAGCAAAATGTTTGTGGATAGAAAGTACCTGAGAGACAGGAGGGTCCTGGAAGTGACTCGCTGTAGAGGTTCTTCTTCCATAAATATGATGTATATATAATATTATATTTAATAGAATATGTATTTTATATATGTGAGCAAAGTCACAACATGGGTATGGAATGGGTCAAACTACAGTCATCAACCAATAGGATTGCAAGTATAGCTGCTTAGTTAATATTGATCTAACAGAGAAACAAGGTACACAGCAAGTAGATATGGCTGACATCATTATCTTATAACTTATCTATAGTGTCTAACATAAAAGAAACAAAGACATTCTTGGAAAGGGATATGAAGATGGGTCCAGATGTTCGGATGTTCTGTTCACTCACCTATCTGATCTGCATCTGATACCTACCTGAACTTACTGGACTAGGTGATGCTCATTATGGTCCAATCTTAAATTCCAGTTTATCTCCAGGGAGACTTGCAATTCTGGCTCTTGTATCTCAATAGCCATCCGAGGCCTGGTCCTTCTTAAGTTCACCTTCAGTCATAATTTCGTTGTTTTCATTTTGTGTAGTGAATCATTCAATGGCCCATTCCCTGCCTTACAGCCTATTAATTTCTATCTAATTTAGCTGTCCACAATATTCCACCATCTGAAAAGATACCCCAACTGCCAGTAGGGGTCAATGTGCTAACCTGCCTGGCTGCTTTCAGCTGGAGGCGGTTGTACTCATGGTTGGCACTCAGTGATACCTCTCAGAGGGTCTGTCTAGAGGACCTGCAGACAGATTCTGGGCATTCTCACCTTGGGTAGGTTTAAGGAAGCAAAGCCAAGAAAAGTGTTAAGTACTCACAATCAAAATGATATGATTAACAAGATTACTATTAATATGGTCAACAAATGTTAGCATCATTGATGTCAAAGATGGCGTACATTTTTCACATTCCTGACTTTCAGCCACACATATCCTAGCATGCACCTTCTTGTCCAGCCAGGGTATAGAGAGCATCACAATTTGGTTCACAGGAGCAATAAGCACTGCTGGGGACTTTTCATCTAATCCCAAGGCACTTAAACCAGTCTGTTGCAAATAAGTCCTCAATCTTTAGAGTTTGGTATGCATGCATTGCTCAGGAGGTGTCACCCCAGGGACTTAGTAGAGTCAGACTAATGCAAGTGGTAATAATGTCTTTGTTCCCAACAGGAGGAGGCCTTTCTACAAAGTCATCCTGCAGTGGGAGTAAACCATATATAGTGACTCCTAATCTAAACGTAGCTGTGTTCATATTCATGGTTGTAGGCTCTTAAAACACATCCCTTACTCATTTTAACAGTGGTTCTTCTAGAGTCTATAGGGAGGTTTCAGTTGTGTTTCAAAAAATATATATGATTATGTCTGGGATTATGAAGAATGGAGTTCACGGGCCACTTCATTACCTTGTAACAATGGGTTATTCTGTGAACTGCTGAAACTTCTCATGTCCCATGTGATCAGTGTAGCCTTGTAAACTATTCCAATCATTTCTTAAAGTGGAGATATGCACCAATGGAGTCCTGATATACTCAACAGTGGGAACAAGCCACGTATCCAGCAAAACTATTTGGAAGACTACATATTCCTATGCCCACATTAGACAGGACTTGGACTCTTCTCTAAGTGGTATGAAAGTAATTAGGAAAAGGGATAAGGAAAAGACCTTAAACTACTTATCTGAAGATGTCCCCTTCTTTTGACAAGCACTTGAAGTGAGGTTGACAGGAGTAGTCAGGTGATTATTGACACTCAGGAATGGTCTCTGGCTCCCAGGCCTGGAGTCAAGTATGGCAAATCCAGGAGCTGAGGATTGCAACTTTGACAGTTGATGGGGTTTGATGCCAGGTGCTACAGTGACCAGCACTGCTTTCCAGGCTCTTACTGTCCCATACAAAGAATTTCCCATAACAGTTCTGAATGTGAAAGTTTAACACTTGTTTTAGAATAAAAAAAGAACAAAACAAAAAGAACAGATAAAGTACTCAAGGTGAAAAGTCCTGCATACAGGATGGGCCACAGCAAGAAGAGGACAGGGGCAGTGAAGTTCATGGCTGCCATTCTTTCATATCTTCTTTCTGACACTAGATTGCAGCCATCCCATAGCCACTCCACTTGATCTTGTGGTAGAAGATTGGTGTCAGTTGTCAGGCTCTGGAGCTGCTGCTCCTTACCCATGGTTAACAAGTCTATGCAATTGATAGGTCATGCTCATTTCCACCAACCATGTTAACTTGCTCTGGTCTGCTGCCTCATTTCCCCTAAGCAACATAAATCCCGATAATTTGTATGAGTTGGTGAGGGAGTGGAGGTCTCTGTCTTTGTATAGCTACTTCCTCCTGAAAGGTACTGCAGACCCCATTTACTGGAAATTACATACCCTCTAACTATCTTACATTGATGTAGGTCAACTGGCTGAGCTGTAGAAAACCCATCAGAAAAGAGCAAGAAATGATTATCTATATGAAGACTGTTGAGCTCTGTGTTTAATGAAAGAGAACTTGGTAATTCTTTTAAGACCTGTGGAGCCTAAAAGGAATATTAAACTACCAGTGTATCTTTATAATGGCCCAATTCATCTGTCCTCAAAGCAACACTACAATTCTGGTTTGTATAGAAGAGCACTGGATCTTCTATAGGGTCATCATACTGGAATTTTAGTCTTGTGAAAATCTGAGAGATCACTTTCCATGTAAGGTTTTTATAATCTGTCACTTGTCCCTACAGGGATGACTAGAATGGCCACCCAGGAATTGTGAATAAGAGTAAGTTTTGGAGGAAGTATAAGGCTGCCCTTTTTGCTTCCTTATCAGTCTTTTGATTGCCCAAAGAGACATTAGACAAATTTCTTTGGTGTCCCTTGCAATGAAAGAAGCAATGTGCCTTGGAAGTTAGGCTACCTCTATAAATTGTAACTACCAAGCCATTGTCTTATTTTTCACATTGTAATATGGGTATGTAGCTAGAGAAAGACATACAGTATGTGGAACATTTTAACCTTTAAACTGGTATGTCAGAATAGGTGTAAAGAATCTTTTTTTTTGTTTGTATGGCATCCTTTATTCAGTTCTCATAGGAAAGCACACAGTATTGATGTAAAACAATATGGTATTAATGTAAAAGGTTCAATGCACATTAGATAAACAAGTAATTAGCATTTGAACCAATTTTTTAACGGCCTTCATAAGCATACCAAACAAGAATATTTGACTAGGGTGCTCCTGAATCCCAATATTGGTTGTAGGCCTAGAGGACAATGTTCTAGAGAAGGAAGTTAAAAGAACAATTGAATTTGTGCATGATCTTCAGGGTTACCTGAAGTTCCTGGATGTCCCTGGGTTGGGGCATTATAGGTCACCCTTTATTTCACTTGATCAAAGCAGGAGGTGAGGGGCATGGCTGTCCTGGTTCCTGCTGGGAGCAGGAACAGTCAATCTTCCAGGCCCATGAGACAGGCACCTCAGGCAACTGAAGCAGGCCCGAGCCAAGGGTTGGCAGTCATGTACTCAGTGTCTGTCTGCTTGCATTTAAGGCAGGAACCAGTTTTTCCCTACCTTTCAGTTTTTCCTTAAGTGATGTTAGTATTTTTAATGCACTGTGACAGTCACAATTGTGGCTTGTCTTTTGTTTTCAGCCCATGTGGTTTTATCTTGCTCTAGACCCCAATTGTTAGACAAGAAGAGACCATGTCCAGCAGTTGGGTCATAAAGATCTGTAGTCCCATCTACAAACCTACTGCTAGTATCTTGTTTATGAATATTTACTTCCTGATGTTTATAGAGAGGAAGTTGTGGACTCCGCGTACTGTGGTTGTGTTCATTAACCTGGCTGGAGAGTCCTGAATCTCCCAGAAAGACAGGTGGGTATCTGATGACAGGATCATCAATGACATAAACTTGTCCATATTTCTCAGGGATCCCTCTAAGCCCCATAATTTCTGAGCTTTTCCATGATTGAGAAGCCATCGAATTTCAACATAAGGGATCTCACACCTTTTTCCTTTTTCCAAAAATAATCTAACTGAAAAATAGCATCATAATTTATTTCTTTTCAAATTATAACCAGTCTTATTGCAAAAGGACCCTGTACACATTTATCAATTCTAGGACCTTCCTAGCTACCCAACATGTCATTAACATAGAAACATGCATCATGAAAAGCAAGAAATATCACCCATCCCTTCTGCATGTTAGCAACTCGTCACTCCTGAGCATCATTAAGGTCTGTGAACAGTCACTTTCCTCATTCATCCTGAGTGAAAGATGGAATGACTCAAGTACAAATACAACATATTATAAACAATTTCTTTCCAAAAAGTCACAAATTAAACCAAAGTATTTTACAGAATTTACTACAAAATGCCATAAAAATTGTCTTCACTTAAGCTCTCTCTTCCCGTATCCGGTAGGCCAACTGGACATCTTTGGGCATGATGGTGACTCTCTTAGTATGGGTAGCACACAGATTAGTATCTTCAAATAAGTCCACCAGGTGTGCTTCACTAGCTTCATAAAGGGCACCAATGGATGCACTCTGAAACCTTACATCGGTTTTGAAATCCTAGGCAATTTATCTCATCAACCTCTGGAAAAGCAGCTTCTGAATGAGGAGCTCAGGCAATTTCTGGTAATGACAAATCTCTGTAAGCACCAGGGTACCAGCCCTGTAGCCATGAGTTTTCTTCAACACACTGGTTAGATGGCGTATTTTTCCTGCCATTTTTAGTAGCCAGCTGTATTTGGGAGGCTTTCCCATCAGTGGATTTACTAACAGTCTGCTTGGTTCAGGCTATTTTCTTTTACCCAACGCAGAAGTCTTAGGTCATTTTTCTGACAGTCACACTGGCCTTCAGGCAACAGGTGCAGTTGATGAAAACAAAAATGACAACTTCTCAACAAAGGATGAAAAGGCTCTGCCAGTATCATAACTTAGACTGCCAGTCTGTGTTCATCATTTTTTTTTTTAGTGCAGGGTCTGGAGCGTCTCACTACACAGATCAGACTCATAATGATCCTCTTGTTTTTAGCCTTCCAAGTTCTGAGATTACAGGTGCTCACCACCTCCAGTCTCAGTCCCTCTCTCAGTGACCCCCCCAGGGGGTGGGGCTAGCACAGCATGCCAGGGATCAAACTTTGGTTTACTCCACTGACCTATCTGACCATCTCTCTGTGTTCATCTCTTGCTATTCCCAGGTTGGCACTGGGCCCAAATTCTATTTCAGTAGTAGATAAACCTTTTTTTTTTTTTTCCAAATTTGCAAGATTAAATTGCTCAGTTTTGAATGATACAGCCTCATGGTGAGGTCACTGGGACCTGGGAGGCACTGTTCAGGATGTTCCTATGGCATACAAGGAACCCATAGAGAAAGAATTCTAGGTTTAGGGTTGTCAAGGGGCATCCTGTCCAGAAACAGGCAGACCTATGAATGAGTTCTTGAGCATCCCTGGCAATGCTTAAGTACTTGGTAAGCAGTAGTCTTTGTTCCAAGCTTTGGAGGTGGCTCTTGTGCCTTCTTATTTATTCCTTAGCCTTAGAATTCTCCATGCTATAGTCCATGGATTCCTTATGCTTTGCTACTTTATGTAAGGTAGTGGAGGTTGAAATCTGAAAGAAATTGTCTCAATTTTCAAACAAGAAAGAGATCTAACCTGAGTCTCACATGTTTTCTGAAAATAGAACCTTGAGTTTCCTGTCTACCAGGACACTCAAACCACAATCCATGTCCATTGTTTTTTTAAGGCTTGAAAAAAAATGCAACATTTTCTTTAAACCTGTTTTTCATGACTTAAAACTGAAAAAAAGGAAGAACCTTTAAGTACAGTGACCAGGCCTTTGTTCCAGATAGCCACCACCATGGCTAGACTTAGGACCCCTTGGCTCCCCATAACTATAAATATACCTTAGTGTCTTTGTTCTCACCATGGCTGGTACTGTAAGTGGTAGATTGGAATTAACTTGATAGCATTCTAATAACTTGTCCATGCAATTACAAATATAAACTTCCCAGACAGAGACAGGACCAGGAAAGGCTCACTATATTTGGCTCTCAATGTGGCCAGAACATAGGAGCTCAGCCCAATGGCTATTATCCAGAATCAGGTGCTGGCCATCCACTAGACCTGGCATGACCAATTTAGAGTGTGTAACGGAGGATTCTCAACTGGCCAAAAACAAGAGGCCATGCACCTATGACTGATTGCTCCAGTTTCTTCAAAGCAAAAAATGACGAGAGCTGGGGAGGGTGACTTTGGTGACTCTCCTCAATAGAAAAGCAATTATCTGCATTTTGGCTATGCCAGACTCTATTTCCATGTACTGATATGTATAGAACTGGCTAGGATTTTTCCTTATCCCTTCAATTGGCTTTAAGCAACACATAATGGTATAGTTGAGGTGCTGGTGGTAGTCTTTGAAGATGGCACGCATGTTTCCTTGGTAACCTCCATCTACTGCTCTTTAACATGAGCCCAGTCCAGGTGGGATGAAGAGCCAATGGTCCATTTTGTCGGCCTGAATCAAGCCTCAAGACAGAAGTATTGACTACGTGGGGCTTGAAAGGTTGGACAACTGTGATGTACATTTCTGCTGGTCTATGGAAAGGAGCAGTTGATGCTTCATTTGCTTCATCTTCTTTTTTCAATCACTTGTACTATTTCTCTTAATTTCTTATACATTATCTTTCTTTCTTTCTTCTAATTTTACATGCATATATATGATAATATGAATAACTGGTTGGAAAACAACACTGTGTATTACAACAAATACTGTGAAATTCATATTACTTTGTTAAATGAAATTCTATACCACTTACATTTTTTGTTTTAATTTTAATTTGTACACTCTTTAAGAAATAAAAGTAAAAGAAGAAGTGTTACACATCAGAGCTGAAGCACAGGACCCTAAAACATTAGATACTATCTCCATTGTGTAATGTAGATTACTTTCTTTATATTGCAGAGAAAAATAAAAGCCTCCTACCTAGTCCATCTCACAATACTCAGCTACTTCCTGCCATTCTCTATCATTCATCCTCAAACCACCCCTCCTTCATAGCTTAATAAAATCTGGGTTTAGCTCTGGTCAAGGCATTTGTTCCAGATAGCCATCACCAAGGCTGGACTTAGGACTTTGGCTCCCCAAAGTATAAAAACTTTTTTATATAACTGTATAAAAAAGAGTACAATGAGCAAAGGAATCTGCAGTAATTTTTAAAGCATGGTTATTTTATTTTAATGGTCTTTCAGATGTTTTCCCCTAGTCTCCAAAGCTGATACAAGGTGAATGTCTTGGGACCCTGGTGTCCAAACCTCTCCTCACTGAGAATTATCTCTTCTATTCCTAGACATTCTTTGCATTGGATTGATGAACAAAGCATTTTTGAACACTTTCTCCAAGATGATTTGTTAAAAACACAAGAGAATCATTTTCCACTCTAGTATACTGGTTGAAGGACATAACACAGTCTTCCAAATGAGTCATTCTTGTCATTGCTGGTAGTGATGTGGAGAGAATTTAACTTGGGATCAATTAAAGTGTGGTAGTCTATAACATTTTTATAGTACCTGTACTTTACCTCCCACTAAGAGAACCACTGCATGATCAGCAACAACACTTACAATCTTTCCGGTATGTTTTCTACAATGCTTGCAATTTTAAAGTAATTTTTATTAAATTTTTAGCTAAATGATGACTAGAGGAATGCTTGTTTCGTAGCAAAGAAATGTGAGGAGAACCATTATGGAACCCAAGCTCAGTTCCTTATTAGAAGCTTTACACTTATTAGATTTCACTACCCTGGAGTTATTTTTGCACATTGAAATGCCATATCTTCATCAGCTTGGTCATGTTTTTCATGATGAATAAAGTCCTCCTAGAGAAGTTGCTATTCTTTTTTGAAAGAGCTATCTTACTCTCAATACAATCTAAAATTGGAATTTTTACTGGCTTATTGCTAGCATAGATATGGAACTAGATAACCTTTGCTAAAACACAAACAACCATTTTGTTCTCACTATCTGAGGACAGTGTGTTGATTCATACACAGATATTTTGAAGGTTTTGAATGTAGATTTCAATTTGCTATTAAGACTTTATACAACCTGTATGAAAACTTTTGCTATCTTTGGAAAAAAAACACAAGTATGCTAATTTGACCAGTGGGGGTTGGCTTTGCTTCTAATCTAGGTTCTGTCTTATATATAAAATTATCTTGACAAAACCTTTCTCAGCATTACCAAAAATCTACTGTGTGGTCACACAGTATACACTTCATTTCTTGGCATATTCATATTTCAGCCTTTTGATTTCTGACATTCACTCATTTGTACCTCTCACTTACTGACTTCCATGCTTTAGTTGTGCTTTGTTGAACTGTGTTCTTGTCCAAGCCCCACAAGCCACTCACACAGGATATATGTAAATTGAAATTTGGCCTACCACAACTATTCCATTTTTAGGGAAAACCCCAAATCAAAATCACAGAATGGCCAAAAAGCTATCTTGTTCTGAAACCTGGCCTAAAATTAAAATATATTGTCAATTCAAAATGTACAAAACATTTAGAGATTTAGTCATCAAGAAATAAAAAGTTTATAATCATATATATATATATATAAATATAAATAAATGTCATATATAAAACAAATACCAGTCTCTCTCCTCTCTCTCTCTCTCTCTCTCTCTCTCTCTCTCTCTCTCTCTCTCTCTCTC
>NDGN011537779.1:345-10891 GCA_002564285.1 Tympanoctomys barrerae | reverse complement strand
CTGGGGATTGAACTCAGGTCCCTGTGCTTGCCAGGGAAGTGCTTATTCCACTGAGCCATCTCCTGACCCTGCCTTTCCTGTTTTGAACTTCTGTGGACTGTGCAGGTCTGCAGGGTTTGTGTCTGGCTTCAAACACCAGGGTCGGGAGATCTCACACAGTGCAGGAGAAGAATTTCATAGCAGAGACCTGACTTGGGGCTGGTCCCTGTGTGCCTGGGACATACCACACCGCATGTCCTGTCCTCCGTCTAGTCCCATGGTCCCCTGGATGGCCCTTGACATGCCCAGAGGGACTGTACAAGGAAAAGCACTCTGGTCTACCCTGTAGGCTCCTGGGCTGTCAGCATTGTAGGTCCTGTTTCCAATGCATGAACTCAATGGCACTGGAGAGAAGGGACAAGCTGCACCAGTGCCTGGTGTGGGTGTGAGCTGGACCTGGGCCTTACTGATGCCTTCTCCATGGGCTACAAGGTCAGCTGGCTTCCTTGGAGACTGCTGAGATCAGTGCCTGTTATGGTTTGTGTCTAGTTGTGTCCCCAAAGCCTCATGCAGTCATGGGGCAAACTTCTACAGTTTGTGATTAACACACAATCCCCTGGGATTATGGGTGTGAGTGCTGCTGGGATTATGGGCGTGAGTGTCACACCCAGCCTGGGGTGGGGGGAAATAGCCTGAATGCCACTTACAGGAGACAGACTTGCTCTCTGTAGCCATTGTTGCTGCTGCTCCTCCCTTTTCTGTTTTGCTGCCTTCCCCTGCCATGAGCTGCTTCCCTCTGCCATGTGTCAGTCTGCCTTGGAACCAGCTGAATATGGACTGAAACTTCAGGAACGGTGAGGTACCTAAACCTTTCCCTTCCTTCATTTAGAGTGTTGGGTATTTGTTCCAGCAATGAGAAAAAAGTAACTGAGATGGTGCCCTTGTCCTGGGCATTTGTGGGGTTCTGGTTCCCAGCCCTGTGCTGGCACTCTGGCGGTAGGAACCCCCACCCCAGGACCTTGTGCTCTTGGGGCCCTCCCGTGTCTTGGGAGGAGAGACCTTCCTTTTCAGCTGGTTTCTCCTTTTTAACAGAAACCAGGCTGCTTCTAGGAACGCGGTACACCAGGGCCCTGCCTCACAGGAGGGGTCTCCAGTGCCTTCTTCCAGGAACACGGTGCACCCCAGGAACGCGGTGCACCGGGACCCTGCCTCACAGGAGGGGTCTCGGGTGCCTTCTTCCGGCACAGCGCTGCCCTGGCCGGGCGTCTGCGCAGCCTGTCGTTCCAGGCTCTGTGTGCTTCCCAGTTCTGCCTTAGCGCTGCTGGGTTGCTTTACTCCTGTGGACATTTGCAGACTGGTAGGTGGTGGAGAAACATTATGTCTCCTGTGTGTCACAGGCAGAGCCAGTTCCTTTAAGAGCAGAAGGGGGAGGATATCACTTGGAGGTCCCTAGCTGCGGGTGCCGCCATACAGAACCCAGGGCGCTGGGCACTGGGTCTTCAGTACAGCACTTCGAGTTGTTATGGGCACAGCAGTCCCCGCCACACCGTGCAGCTCCCTGGGCCATGGGCTCTGCTGCTCCATCCCCTCTTCTGAGCAGTCGCCAGCTCCGACTCTGAGTGGGTCATACAGAGTAGTGTGGCTGAGAGTGTGGCCAGGGAGGAGGGCTCCGGGGAGACTTCACCAGCCTGGCTCTGTGACTTGTACCCTCCTAGGCCTGCTTACGGTCTCGTTTCTTTGTTGAGTGAAGTTTTACTGGGTTGTGTTAAAAGCGGAGTGCCTGATGAGAACAGAGCTTTATAATCTGGATATTGAGCGCAGTTACCAGGGCCTTTTGCAGGGTGGCGCTGGGGTCCCAAGGAGAAGGTCATGGCCAGTCAGTGCTTAGGGTGCCTGCTCCAGTCTCCTGAGAGGAGTTGATGTTTTTATATATACTATGTAGCTACAGCGCTGCAGGAGGCTTTCTGGTGAAGTGGGGCACTCTGGGGGGTTCTTGAGCTTGCCCTGCCCTCCCCATCTGGCCTGGCCCACCCCCGGCTGGCCAGGTGTCAGGCCTGCTCCCCGCAGGGGTTGGGCTGTTTCCAGATCTATTTTCATTTTCAATTCCCTTTATTGCTACACCACCTCAGGGCCACAGAGAACAAACTGTTGTCCTCAGCTGACCTCAGATTCCTGGCCTCAATTGTTTGCCCGTTTGCTAATTTTAGCTTCTGATCATTTCCACCCTTATCCTCCCCCCCAAAGGGAGACACAGACCAAGAATAGCTGCCTGGAAGGGGGCTGTGGTGGCTGTGGCCAGAGTTCCCACAGTGATCTGGCAGGGTGCTGAGGGCAGGCAGCTCCCTGCAGGCAGGAGCCCCTCCCTGGGACCTGTGTTGCTCAGGCCCTCAGGCCTCCTTTCCTTGGAGAAGGGCTCTCTTTAGAGTTTGTTCTCTTTTGAAACAGAAACCAAACTGCTTTCAGGAAAATAGCACACCCCCAGGCCCTGCCTGGCACGTAGACCCCTGGGAGTTGCTGGCTGCACCATGCCACTCAGACTCCAGAAACCAAGTTGTAGTCAAGGGTCAGAGGTGGCATTCGGAGGCAGCTGGGCCCTGCAGGCCCCTTAGCCTGGAGGGCCCAGGCAGATCTGGTGACTGCCCAGAGTGATCTCGGAGCCAGCACCACTGTCTTTCCCACATGGGAGTGGTGGAACAGCCATGGTGGGTCTGAGATACCGGGCCCCAGCTACAGGATGGGACCCACCCTGGGAGGGCCAAGCAGGGAGTGGCTGACCCAGCCCTAAACCACAGGGCCAGGCCTTGGGAGAGATAGTGGATTCCTGGGGCTCCTTGGCTGGGCCTTCCTCCTGCAGTTCCAAGTCGTGTCCTGTATGGTAGTTTCTTTTTGAAGTTTTTTATGTGATACCAGGCACTGAACCTAGAGCCTTCACGGTGAGCTATACCCCAAGACATTCTAAATGTTGTTTGAATTTTGAGACAGGATCTTGTTAAATTGCCTAAGCTGGGCTCAAATTTATAATTCTCCCACCTCAGCCCCCCAGAGATTAGGCCTGGTTTATTTTAAACCTGTATTGTGCAGAGCATCTTATAGACCTCACCACTGAGAGGGGTGTGCAGCACACCTTGTCCTCAGCACCCGCTTACCTCTCTGGCTGTCGCATCTCTGCCCTCCCCTCAGCACCATTACCTCCCCTCTTCAGTTGTTTTGAAAGACATCTGGACATTGTCTTTTTTGGGGGGGGTAGGCACTAGGAATAGAACTCAGGACCTTGTGCTCACCAGGTGGGCACTCGTGCTGCTGAGCTGTATCATACTCGGCCCTGGACGCTTGTCATTCTATTCCTAAGTATTTCATTGCCACTCATTTTTAAGTGTGAAGCCCCCTCACCTCCAAGTTGGAGCCACCATTGAAAGGTTGGGCTGGCAGCAGAGCGCAGAGGTACAGTATGCTTTGCCCACATGAGACCCTGGGGTCCATCTGTGTGATCCCCCAAAACAGATGTGATGGAGACCCATTTCTCTGTCCCTCAGCATTAAGTTATAGCTACAGTACTTGTAAGTAAAAAGGCAGCCGAGAAATAGCCTGAATCTTTGAGCCATCTTGATGTACATTTCTAAAATCAAAAACAATCAAAAGTTCTATGAAGGTTGCACAGGTAGGCAAAGAAGCAGCCCTGCTGTTGCCTTCTAAGTTTTTCCTTCAGACAAAGTCTCATCTCCCCAGGAACAGGTGTTTTTTTTTTTTTTTTTTTTAATCTTTTTGAGATGGGGTCTCACTATTCAGCTCAAGTTGGCCTTGAGTTCACTTTGTAGCCCAGGCTGCCCTTGAACTCACAACTGTCCTCGTGTCTCAGCCTCCTGGGAGTGCTGGGATTACAGGTATACGCCACCACGCTCTGCGGTGGTAGAGTTCTTGCCTTCAATGTGCAAGGCCTTGGGTTCAATCCCCAGTAACACATGCACACATATTGAATATTTAAAAAATTATTTTTAATAAAGTTGTAAGAGAATGGCATGTGTGGTCCTAAGTATGGCTCCAGGATCCACTTGTGTACATTTTAGTTACCATATGGTGCCCCTTGCTGCTGCCCCACACTCCCTGCCCTCTCCCCTCTCTCTAGGCAGCACACCAGCTTGCAGCCGCCTGCCTCTCTGGGTATTTACCTTCCTGTGTTCAGCGGCTGGCTCCTGAGGCCTCGGTTTTAGGTGTTATCTCTGGACTTCCCAAGATGGCAGATAAGGATGTGGCTGCCTGGCACTACCCACCGGCGCCCTTCTCAGCCCTCCGTGATGATAGGATGCTTGAGCCGAGGCCAGAGTTGAGGATTTCCAGGGTGGTTTTCTGCGCACTGATTTGTCCCCATGCCTTCCTGGCCTTCCTGTCAGTGTGGCTCCTGGGACTTGGCTGTAGTTCTGTGACCCTCTGCAACACCCAGGCCCCTTTCCTTCAGTATCTTGGTGTGAGCCCCTCCTGCCCAGCTTCCTGGAAAGGACGGGTGCACAGGAGGCGATGTTCAGAGACTCACAGGTCAGGACATGGCACTGTTCTAGTCTCACTTGGCTGGTGCTTGGCCAGGTGTCGGCGCATGGGCTGGGGTGGTCTTCTCCAGAGGCCTTGAAGGACAGGCTGTCCGCCTCCACCCTCGATATCATTGGAAAGGCCACAGCCCTTCTGATTCCTGGTCATCTGTGTCTGCCACACTCTGTTCCCTCAGGAACTTTCTGGTTGGCACCTTTATCCCAGGGCTCCAGAGTGGAGGCGCCCGTGGGTACCTGGGGCACTGCTTTCCCTCCTCTCATCTGTTCTTTGATTTAATCTCATTCTCCTTTGCTGTTGTCTCTGCAGTCTTCTCAGGCTTCTCCTCCGACCTCACTGCTGGGTTCTCATTTCGCTGTGCTTTCCCCTGTCGTGTTCACTTTCCAGCCCAGGCTGGGTCTAGGGGTCCCAGGCACAGGCGGGTAGCTGGAGGCTTGGAGCTCTTGCTTGCACCGTGTTTCTGTCTGCTACTCAGGGTCTCCCTCCCTGGCTTCATGGTGCCCTACCACCACTGCCGGGGGCTCCCGAGACTCCTGAGCCTGTGAGGGGGTCACACTGTGCAGGGACAGAAGGGCTCAGCTTTTACTTTCTCCAATGTATGTTTCTAGCTCCAGCATTGTTATTGTTGGTCCCCCTTCCCTGTGGCTGTTTATCTTCCCTTTATGTTAGTGGGAAGCTGAGTGAGCTTCCACCTTTATCCAGAGTCCTGTTTGGCTTTAGGTTTAACTGGGAGGTCTAGGGGGATGAGGGGGAAGATAAGGACCAGACCGGGGGTCAGAGAGGCTCCCCCTTGTCTGCTGTCAGTCCTCACGTTTCAAGAGTTGAGCTCAGAAGGAGGCAGTCACACAGGGAGAGGGGAGGGCCACAAGTTTCTGTGCTTTTTTCCTTCAGTCCAGCACACGTGTAGCAGCCCCAGGAGGCCACCAGAGACCCAGGCTCATTGGCTTTCTTTTTGGTACTGGGGATCCAACTTGGGACCTTGAGCTTGCCAGGCGTATGCTGTGTCGCCCTGGCCCTTGTTTTCTTGTTTTGGTCATTGTTGCTGCGCAGCTTTGGCCATTGTCAGCCCTGCTCCAGCAGCATCAGAACATGATCCAGACAGGAAGGGAAGAGGGCAGGGAGGACAGCCCTCCTGTGTCAGGGAAAGGCATATAGTACTTGTGCAGAGTTTGTGGGTGGGTCGGAACTGGTTTCCAGAGCCAGTCCTAGCTGCAAGGGTTGGGAAGGAAGCGGCTGACCTGAGCAGTGCAGCTCCCAGGTGGGTCTGTCTTTGGATAAACAAGACGGTGTGGAGGGCTGCGGGTGGTGGCCCCTCAGCCATGCACTGTCTTCTCGGTGGGAGGTCATGGCTCAGGGAAGTCTGCAGCTGGCAGCTGGCGAGTGGCCGCCCGCGGTGCCCTCAGGGCCCTCTGGGCACCGCAGAGACTGCTTTCTCCAGCATTTACTTTTTCTTCACCAGTGGAGTCTGTACGAGCCGTTGACTGTCTCAGCAGTCCTGGTTTCTGACTCAGGAGTAAAGCCATTTGGCCCTTGTGTTACAAAAGAGCAGGGTAGGTTGCTCTAGTTGGCTGTCTCTACACTGTAGCTTGGGTCTCCTTAGCCTCCTCTTTGCGTCTCAGCCTTCTTCTTGTGACCTTGGGGGTTTTGAAGGCTACTGGGCAAGTATTTTGTAGACTGCTTCTCAGTGTGTAGTTGTTGGTGTTTTTGTCGTGATTGGTCCGGGTTTGTGGCTTTTTGGAAAATACACCCAGAGGTGCAGTGCCTTATCTCTATGGAGGAAGCAGTCCCGTGTGACTTACACGGTCATTCATGGTGCTCAGATTGTCCGGCCTTGGCCAGAACTCCTTCAGGCAGCTCCCGTGTCTTTGACATGCCTCTGTCTGTCGTGTTGGGTTTTTTTGTCTATTTCCTGACTTTCTTGGTCTTACAAAACACTCAGGGCTCAACTTGGATCTTTCCAGGCCTCACTCTGGAATCACCTGTTCTCCAAGGAGCCTTGTTTCCTCTCACTAGAAAATAGTATTAGCTGCACAAGCTGCGTGAAGAATGTGCGGCCTGCTTTGGGTGTCACTGCTTCTGGGCCCCTTCGGAGCTGGCAGACGTGTGTGTGACCTCCCTTCTGCAGCGTGTGCCTTCTGTGACTGTCTACACGTGGAACTAAGTGGGAATCCACATTGAGAGCAGATTGGGGGTCGACCCGCCGGCACGCCCTCTTATCCCCCAGCTGGCCTGTCCCCCTCCACACCCCTCAACAGTGAGACAGCAGCGCTCAGCACCCCAGGTGCCCTTGCATTTGTTCAGCCCTCACATGCGTGGCGGTGCCCGCTCTCACGTTCAGGGAACTTCTTCAGGAGTGCGGCTCCTTTGCTGTGCTTTTCTAGTTTCCCCTCAGAATGCTGTGTCCCCAGCTTCTCAGGCCAGCTGCTCCTCCCTGCCCAGAGCCCAGTGACTTGGCTGTACACAGTGGCAGGCTTGTCACCGGCTGAGTTCCATCCTGGGATCCCCCAGCTTCCTGGATGATTAAACAAATTGTACAGTAAAAGTATATTATTAGTGATGTACAATTCCAAGAGTCAATAGTTTTTGCTTTTTTGTGGTGTGCAAAGCCAGGGCTAAGGAAGCACCCTGTCACTGCACTCTGGCCTCAGCCCTAACTTCTTTCTGAAACGCTGCCCAGAGTAGCCTTGAGCTCTTGAATTCACGTACTCTTGCTGCTCTCCTCCCCGAGGAGTTGGATTTTGAGGTGTGAGCCGCTGCGCCTACCACAGAGCGTCTACAAGTACAGTCTTGCACCTGCTGCTCCAGCACTGGGCGAGCAGTGGTACTGCACTAGCCATGGCCCTCCCTACACCACCCCTTTATCCTCCCTGCCCTCGCTGCCCACGGGATGCGTCATGTCCTTGTGGATTTGGCTTTTGCAGAATGCCTTGTGAATGGCGTCAGGCAGGCTGTGTTTTTGGGTCTGGCTTCTTCCATTGTACAGTTAACATGCTCACAACAGGGCTGCGATTCATGTCTCACCTGCGGGGCAGGTGAACCACCAGTGACATATGCGTGACTGTCCCATCTGACAGCTTTTTATTAATTTTGTTGGTAAAGAGATGAATAAGAAGTGAGCGGATCCATTTGTTCCGCCAGTGGTGTGAGACATCGATAGGTGTGCTCCTGGCGCCCTGGAGCCCTGTCTGTGGGGTGTCCAATCTTCTGCCAGCAGAACTCATAGCTGTTTTATTGATACTTTTTTAAAAATGTATTTGTTACAGGGTCTCACTGTGCAGTTCAGACTCAGTGATCCTCTTGTTTTAATACTGTTTTAAAGGGGCCCTTAGAAATGGAAATTTTCAAATGTATTTTGTAACCCTTAGCAGAAGGAGGGAAAACACTTTCATAAAATTCCTGACACGTGCTTTTCTGACCTTTTCAGACAAGGGTGCCAGCGTGTGCAAGTGGGGGCTACTTCCTTGTCAGAGGTCAGGGGTGTGGGGTTCTGTGGAAGCATCTTGGTTGTGAACTAGGGGTTTGGGTGGTGTGTGTGTGTGTGTGATACGACTGTGTCATAGCATATTGCTACACTTTTGTTTACTGCCCACAGCAGTTCAGCCAAAAAATACAGGTGTACAAGAAGAGGCAGTCACACAATCCTGCATGCCCTCCCTCCTGCACTGTAGTTTATAGTTTATGTACTTCATGTATGCCTTTCAATAGAGGGGCTCAGCCTCTGGGTAGCCTGTTTGCTTTGCTGTCCAGCTGAATGAAACTGGCTGCGAATGGTCTCTGTCTGTGGCCTGTGTGAGCACTGTGGCATTAGAGGCAGCCCGGCAGGCTCCGTGGACTTACTCTCTCTGCTCAACAGATGGAGCCTACTTCAGTAACCTTAGAGTGACACCAGCAAGCACCAGCTCCTCTCCTGTGTCGAGTGGTCCTGCAGATGAGCGCACAGGGCATAGGACAGCGTTCCTGTCTGGGTAGTTGTCCCAGCTTCCACCAGTTCTGTCTCGGTATCAGCAGACGCAGATAGCCATGGGTCTTGGAAAGATGTCCAAGAGTTCGCTCCAGTTTGGGCTTCTGGGAGCTCAAGGGGAAGACAAAGTACTGCAACCATGTTTTCTTCCTGGTTGGTGTCTTGAGTCATCTCCCTTAGGGTCCTACCACAGGAGAGGGCAGCAAAGGGCGGAGGAAAAGCTGGGGGTGGTCGTGAGCAGGCTGGGGACAGGGCTGGGCTGGGCTGGGTTTCGTCTCCCAGGAAAGGTGACCTCTGCACAGGGTTCGGAAGCCGCTGGAAAACCTGTGGGCCAGATTGAGGGGCAGGGCCTAGTGCTGCGGGTTCCCCACCTCAAAGGACATTCTGTGCATGAGGTTTGTGAACACAGTGGTTTTCCCCCAAGATTGTGGTTATAAATTTCTAGTAGCTGCGAGTACCTGGTAGTTAGTGGGCCTGGCATCCTGGAGGAAGGCATTGGGAGCATCCCTGGCCCCTGCTCGGCTGTCAGGAGCAGAGTTTTCTAACTATCCAGCTCTCCTAAAAGACAGATTGACTTTTGTTTTCCTTTGGCTCCCTCAAAAGGCAAAGGTCCAGCCCCCTGGCCAGAATGACAATTCTAATGGTTACATTATCAAATCAAGTAGTTCTTTGGTTTGGTTTTGCTTTCTGTTCACCTGGAAGCTTCCTCCACTTTTTTGCCTGTGTGGTAGGGCCTGCCCGCATCTCCCTGGAACAGGCCGGGGGTAGATTCTCTTGGGACTTGGAGGCACTTGCTGCCCCGCTGGCTGGGGGTCCCTAGGCTACAACTTGGAGTAGGGGCTCACGTAGGGCCTGCTTTCCACACGCAGGCAGGACTTCTAGAAAAGAGCTACCCAGCTTCTTCTGAGTGGGAAACAGCCTTCTGTCTCAGGGTGACAGTATAGGTCCTCTTGGGTCAGGTTATCCTCTTGATAAGGCAGCGTACTCCTTGTGGGCTTACAGTGGAATTAGAAATGGGCCAGTGCTTCTGTCTGGCTGTGGGGGAGATCCTTGGCTGATCCTTGGCTGTGAAGCCGGAGGCTCCAGGGTGCAGAGGACGACTTCCGGGAGTGGTGCCTCAAGTATGGCCTGTGTGAGCCTCACTGCAGGGGCCGCTTCTCTTCTGTCCCACCTCCTAGGCCCAGCTAGCTGAGGCAACATGCCATAGCAACTCCTGTTCTACTGTGAGGAGACCTGTGAAAATGTCCTCTTTCTAGGAGAACTCTAGGCTCGGAGGCCCAGCCCTGCTGGGGTGTGGCGTTGGTGGGGTCATCCGATGCTTTTACTCTGGATCTCACTGACACTTGTCTCTCAGGTTGGCAGTCAGATGAGCTGGTCCACACCGAGTGGACAGCCGCACGTGTGGTCATCTGTGCTGTGGGTTGCTCTTGCCATCACACCATCTGTGTAGCAGACTAGGTCCAGAGTCCTGTGGGCAGGACACACCCAGGAGGAACCCAGGGAGAGGGCAGAGGGAGGAAATGAAGGCCAGGGGAGGGGGAGACAGGAAGAGGAAGTGGGGTAGTGGTTGTCAAGGAGGCAGAGAGGGGCCCCTGCCTCAATCGCCCAGAGAGCCCAGGGTGAGCGTGTGGCAGTGGCGCGGGGGGTGGGGGTGGGGGTGGTGGCTGGCAGGCATACTGGAAGATGGCAGGGGGAGGAGAACCCTTTGCTCCCACCCCCACCTTGCTTTACCTTTTGCCAGGGACCCCCAACTGACCTTTCAGGGTGTCACTTTTTTTTTCTTCATAAATTGTTACTTCATTGTGTTTTTGCACACTTTTATTACTCAGAAGTACTCTATTATATGAATATACCATATTTTTGCTCATCCATTTATGTAGTAATGGACTCTGGGGTTGTTTCCATTTTTTACTATATAATAAAGCTGTCATGAACATTCTTTTTTTATTCTGATTTTATTGAGAAATATGAATGAGACAGTTTCAAAGCTGATTAATAGGGCAATTTCAATAATCAATACATTGTACATTGTTATCTTCTTAGTGGTTATCCATAGTACAAGAAGCA
>NDGN011537769.1:13532-24167 GCA_002564285.1 Tympanoctomys barrerae | reverse complement strand
GAGGGGGAAGTTTAGATATACCTGAGGAGCTGATTGGGGCCTTCCCTGAGGTAGAGAGAAAGGTGACAGGAAACTGCGTCCTGGGCTGAGTTGGAGAAGAAGAGGGGAGGTGGCCTCTGGGAAGATGAGCTGTTGTTTAAGGGCTTCAGTCATATTAGATGACCACCATAATAATTTAGCAATTCTTACTAGGGCCATAACCTATCACATACTAGAGCAACTTCATTCTCTTTACATCCGGGCTCATCACTGCATGCTTCTTGTCTGATCTCCACTTTTAGATAAAAAAAAAACCTCCTTGAAGAAGAGCTAGGTCAATGTTATTTTATGTTAACTTCAGAATTCACCAACACCAGGGCTTTTCATGACATGCCTATGTTTTTCTAAACTTCATTAAAACAATGTTTAACTCTATCCATGTGGACTGACCGAGACAATTAACAGTTTCAAAAGTGGTTGAAATCACCTTCTATATTATTTAATATTAAAAGTGATGTAAGTCTTTGACCAATTCAAATGTTTTTTAGAGTTAAGGCTTTCTCAAAAGCATAAGTGCAAACTTTAAAGTTCCCTGATTTGTTAGAATTTTAAAATCTCAATGTTTGGAAAAAGATCTAAAATCTCCCTTCCCAAGTTCTATCCATGTAAGGTTCTCTTTTGCTTTGATGCTTACAGATAACTATTTCCACTTGATGTTTTCTAATGAAAAGAACAGTGTTTCCATATGGCCACATTGTGTGATTGGACAGCATTGATTGTTATACAACTTTACTTGTTTTTATTAGGACACCTTTGTAGTAGATAATGATGGTACTCATTGCAGTGAGCTGTTATGTGTACAGAACACATATTAATTCTATTTTTTTATCCTCCTTCCCCCTTTCCCTCCATCTCTTGGTCCTCTTCCCTTTTGCTAAAGATCTACCATCCTATTTCTATTATCTACCTCATTTATAATGCTAACTGAAATAAATGACACCCACAATCTTAAATATTGCCTAGTTTCTCTTGAAAATGAAAAACCCAGAGTATAAATTAAAAGCAAAATATAGCACTTTTTAAAAAAATGAAAAAAATATTAACTTGCTACATCTTTGTCCCACTCAAGCTAGTTTGTTCTTTTTTCTCTATGATAGTGACTCACATTTGGAAAACCATCCTACTTGCTTCCCTGTGTTCCTAAGCAAAGTAAGTAATGTCCTTACCAGTACCTCACTTCTAATTTGGACTTCACATTTTAAGTTCTCTGTATAACCCTTCTTAGTGAAACTTCAGTTTAACATTCTTAAACTGTAGAAGTCTGATTAAGACTAAGTGCTCATATATGACCAAAACAAAACAAGTGATATTTTTTTGTTTTTATTCTACTAATAAAACTTATTTAATTTTTATTCGCAAGCCTCCTTTGTATCAATTGTCATTTATTTGTGCACAAGAGACAATGCCAACCCTCAAGTAGAGACTTCTGTCTCTGCATGCGCAAAGGGTGCTATTGTCCCATTCTGAAGTATACATAGCACAAATACACATAAGGTTTATGATTTATTACAAAGGGAATGCATTACCTTTACCCATATCTGCATAAATGTATAGGGTATCTTGTCATTAATTGGACCCTAATCTTGTGTCAACTTTCAATTTGTCCTCCAAAATTGACATGTTACATTATGACCACCAAGCTTGTAAACTAGAGTAAATTGTCACTACTCATGTCCTTACAATTTTTTCCATTCAAGCTTTCTCTGTAGTCCATAGGGTATGTCTATGTTTGTGGGAGGATGTGTTAATGTGTACAGAACTATATATTATTTTCAGTACTGGTGATTGAACTTAGAACCTTATACTTGCCAAGAAGTGCTTATGCTTCTGAGTTATCTCCCTGGCCAAGAAGAATAAAATTTCTTTCTTCAGTTATAAACAGATAGAAAATGAAACCATGTGGCTTTTTAAAAAAGGTTAAAATTTTAATATTTGTTTTCTAAGTACTTATATTTCCTTTAAAAGCAAACTGACCATTTCTTATGTTTATTTTGAATGGGCCTGAAGATCAACAGTTGTGTTGTCTGTTGAAGACATAACTGATGGTGCTGGGATATTGTGAAATCACACACATTAAAGGAAAAGTTGGTGGTCAGGGTACGAACGATGGGACATCTTGGTAAATTAATTTCTCAGAAATTCCCAGGCATACAACAATTTCTTCTGGTGGTCTGTTCCTATAGGAGCCCAGAAGGAAGTGGCTACAACCTTTTTAAAGAATAGTCTGAGTGAATCAGCAGTTGAATAATATATATCATCATCTTTACTATAAAATAATAAAGAATAGAGAGATAATCAGCTTAGGACAGTGGAAAGCTAATTTTCTGTGAGTGTGATAAGAAATGGAGGGAGTCCTTCCTGTGAGATCTATCAAGGTGATAATGTACGTATTAGCACAATTTGTTTTATATTTCTTAAAATAGATATCGGTGAGGAAATGACAGATGGAGGTCAGGAAAAAAAATTCATGAATTCCTTCACCTTATATTCATAAATCAACGACTTAGTCTTGGAGTGTTGGCTAAAAATATATTTCTCTATCAGATGAAGGAGATTAGGTGGTAAAAAGAAGAATGTGTTGGATGAAATAACTGAGGACATCATCCTGTCACTCATGCTACACTGCGGTGTGCCATGAGACTCAAGGATATAATTTTTATTTTCTTTTTCATTTGTACTTTTCCAGTAGTACATAGACTTTTCAGCTCTGTTGCTTTGTCTCTTCTTTCTCTCTTCTATCTTTCTCTCTCTGTCACTCTCAATCACATATGAGCATGCACAAATGCACATATACAAGTATCATTTTGCTATTTGTCTCTCAGATTCAAATGCATATATTCATCTGCATGAAGCTGGCCAAGTCAAAAGATGACATATGTTTTGATAGAAAGGATAAACAGGATGTATTCAAAACTAGACCCAGGGAAATAGAGGACCCCGTTTGCTTCAAATCATATTCTTTGCTTTATGGGGTTGGAAGTCCTTTGTAGTGAGCAGTGGAGGGCTGAGGAGTACAGAGAGACAATGGAGAGTTCCATGCTTTCTTTCACTCTTTCGGCCATCTTTGGCCCATTCCAGAAGGGATCTGGGTTCTGTCCATCTAGTGGTGACATATTCTGTCATATCCTTTGGGACAAAGAGAGGATGGGGCATTGGTTGTGTTCTCAGCAGGAGGAGGAAGTTTAAAGAAGTTGCTTATCCATACAAAAAAACCCTAAATTTTAAAGTTCTATGTTGCAGTACCGATTGCAGTTTGAAACCATTTGACTTTATAGTCAGAATAGTGAGGTTTAGATGAATGAATGTTTGGCGCTCAGGAGGGAGTGTTGTTAAAGAAAAATAAATGTAATTTAAGTGAAAATGTGCCAAATATTTTTATGGGAGAGAATTATAATAGAATATTCATAAAGGAATATTAAATGTTAAAACAATGCAATAGTGAAAAAATACTCTTCAGATTTCTTTTATCCTAAGAGTCATGAGGACCCCTATCAAAATGCATTGTAATATTCCAGATGCCTAAATCAGGTGGAGATTGAGAGGCAGTTACAGAGGGACCAGGCCTAAGACAGAGTCAGCATAGAGATGAAGGAGATCAGGATGGTAATGGAGGCTGGAGTTGAAGAATATGAACTCCAAGAGGAAGAGCCTGGAAGTCTCCACCAAGATGAGCAGCAGATCAAAGGTATCTGGAAAAGTTAAAAAATAACAAGCATATGAAAACAACATAGTAAACAAGTTAACAAATGACCAGTACTTTATGATCTTCACTCTTATCCCTTCCAGAAATGCTTTTGTGCTTTTATTTGTATGTACCCTTGCTACATAACCTGCTTTTCTATTGGATCAAAATTAGCTAAAAGACTATACTTGATTCTAGTATGACCAAGGTAACCTGAGATGTGATTTTACTGTATAAAACCCCTAGACCAAGCACAGTAGCAACCTACTTTTAGAAACTTCCACTCAGTAAACCCTTCCTGCTCTTATCCTCCATCACTTTTGACCACTATCTCCAGCATCCTGAAACTTGAACTCCGCACCTCTTACAGGTTGGGTGTCATGTCTTAGTAACAAGTGTATAACATGACAATCTCTTAAAGTTCAACATGAAATAGAGATTTTTCTGAAAAATCATTTCAATATAACTGTAACCTTTTAAATTTATAATCAGGTGCATCCTAAGCTATAATGAAGGCACTTAACGTGTCAGGAAATGAGGAGTAGGAGTTCAAATGGTGAAGTAACAATGTGAATTTCTAGTGAGATTGACACTCTCACTTGTTTTTTCTCATATTCCGTAAGCATCACAGACAAAAGAAAAAAATCCTTTAAAGATATATATTTTACAGATCATTGTCCATAGTTGGTTTTTGTTGGTCATGATGTTGGAAATCAGCCTTAATTGAAGCAAGCACAGTTACACACTGAAGCACACAAATAGATACCTTTACAGCCCTGCTTCTTGAATGCAAATGAGTTTCTCAGGCCCTGTTCAAACTGTCAAGTGACAAACAGGGGAGAGGGTAGAGGGAAAAAATCAATTGAATTAACCTAGCACAGAGTCTATAGATTAATTATGTTTAGAGAAACTGAAAACAATGTGTTTTTTGGTTGGCAACTTGAAAGATTGGTGCCTGAAATACTCTGTAATATTATGTAAACAAATGGAGCTGGATCAATTGCAAAGACTGCAGCAAGCATACCTGGAAGGGGTGTTAAGTGAACTTTCTTGCTTTCCTTTCAAATAAATTCAGTAGGTGCAGAAGACAGAGGTGATTTTGTAGCCGTAGGTATGATCTATATACTGCTTACAGAATGTCACAGATTGGCAATGGGACTTCAAGGGATAACTAGATATCATGAAACTTTTCTTTTACTATTGTGGTTCCTGAGTCTTGGAATGCAAAGGTAACAGGCAGGTCTGCCCTTTTCAATTCCTATTCACCACGATATGACCTCTGAGGCTTTGAGTATGTGAAATGTCCTATTCATTTTTGGTTCACTTAGGTAAAATAAGCCCAATTTAGTACTAATTTTCTGTCCCCATTAACTTGGTAAATTGAAACTAGTCATATACATTATTTTGATTTAGGACTCAATCCTGACTTAATTATCACCCAATTTGCTTGCTTCTTGAGAAACCACTGAATATTGAGAATCCAAAAAAGGTTAGGTTTCTGTGCTCAGAATAAAGAGAAGCTGACGTTCAGTTCTAGAATATTCCAGCTGTCTGGGCCCCCAGAGGAGAGCAGACCAGCTTCTCACAGAGTAGTGAAGGCTGTCCTTTGGAAGATGAGAGGCACCCACAAAATAACTGATATCTTTTAGGGTTAGCTACTCTGTTTGAGCAAACTGTGTTGAAAACAGACCTGAACACAGAAGGGAGGGAAATCCAGAGGGAGGCAGAAGTCATTTGGTGTTGGGATGACACGTGTTTACCAGTCAGCAGCAGGAAGGCAACTGAGAGCAGATGAGAAGAGAAGATATAAAATGCAGAGCACGTAAGCTTTTGCAATGTTGAAATCAGTGGCTTTTGCCTAGAGAAGGCACAGATTCTGTAGAGAAGCACTGAAGAGTATTTGTCTTGCTTTTAGTACCCTTCTCCCTCAACACCTCTCACTAATGATTGAAGCAAGGGTCTTCACACTGAATGTCTCAGTTATTCTCTCATTGCTGAGACAAATAACCAACATTCAAAATGAAGGAAACAAAGGTTTGTTTAACTCACCGTTACTGGAGTTTTCAGCCCATCCTCAGCTGGCTCCAAGACAGAATGGCATATGGCAGAGGGCAGCAATTCATGGCAGCAGCAAAGAGCAGTGAGCAAAATGGAAGAGTAACAGCAACAGTGGCTACCAGAGAGGAAGTCTGCCTCCCTTAAGTTGTATTTAGGGTATATGACCCAGTCTGGGTGTAGTACTCACACCCATAATCCCAGCAGTACTAAGACCCATAATCCTAGCCTTGATCATGAATTAATCTCCAACTATAGAAGTTCCCACCCCATGACTACATGAAGCTTTGGGGGGACAACTAGATGCACACCATAATATTCGGCCCTTGGGCCCCCAAAGTCTCATGCACATCCCATGTACATACTGTGTAACCTCAGGCTTCACTTCAGTACTAAATATGTCTTTTATACTCTGTGGTCTACATAACCTCAGTTGGAAAAGTTTGTACAAGGAAATTTTTCCACAGGCGTGTACTCCTCTTACTTTAGTTAATATCTGTGTTCTGTAATATGTATCTGGAAAAAGAGTAAACATATCAAAAATAAATTTCAACACTAATATGTGCCTACTAAGTTATAAACATGAATCTACAAAATATACTTAGTAAACAAGATTCAGATGTAAAAGATTAAACATAGATTCATATATTGAATTCATCTGTTTGTATGTATGCACACACACACACACACACACTCACACATGTACATACATTTAGATGTGAAGATTGACTCCCTAAAAGTGAAATTTTCCTTCTTGAAGTAAGCCAAGTTACATTACTTTGTTAAGCAAAGCATTCAATTATTCTCATCTTATGCATTACCATCTGGAATACTTGTACTTTTCTGTGAATCACAGAAAAAGCAATTCAAACCCAGATATCAAATAGACCCATAAGTAATTATCGATATATGAAATAGATTCTGAAGACAGGTTTGAGCACATGTATACCAACAGGATTTTCATAAACTGATAGCCGTAAGAATTTTCCCTGCAAAAAATATTTTATAATATTATTGTATAATAATTTCGCAAACAGTTTCTTCATACATCTGCTTGCATAGTCTTATAACATGCCACATTCTAAAAGGAATTCAACGCTGTGATTCAGGCTTATCTCACTTTTTGATATTTTTCCATGTTTTATTAATGGGAAAGGAATCCTCATAATGAAGAAACAGAATCCTAAGAGCGCCAGACTGTTTTGCCTTACACATTTCAGGATTCTGCAGATTGGAAGTGTTGGTGGGAGGAGCGTACTCGCTTTCTGTGCAGCCCTGGAGCCATGACGAGAGGGCTGCACAAGTGTATTCCACTAGTTTTGGGGAAAGAAAATGCTATCCCCCAAAAACAGGTTCCATTTTCAAATGTTCTAATCTTAAGAAATACGTCTTTCAAATGCCTTCCTAGAGCTCTTCCTCTGTGGTCGCACTATTTTGAGCTTCACAGCCACTTGTGATTCTGATCACACTTTCTTAAAACTTCTTGCTCTCCTCCCTGGGATACTCCAAATGTGGACAGAACAAGACCGTGACACAAGGGCTCGTCACTTTCTTGTGCTATAAGTATTATGGAATTTACAGGCTGTATTCATCTTCCCAAGGCATCGACAACTGTTGCCTAAAACCTTACTTCTTATTAACTTACTAAAATCAAGTTGACTTTAAGATTAACTCAAACATGATCTTAATGTATTACGATCACGAACACTAACTAAATTTTTTTGTCTCTTCAAATATGTGTACTAAGCCATTTATATTTTATTCCATTATACTCCATTCTATTAGCAGCTACAATATTAGCTATTAGTGTTTATTTACCAGCTACTTAACTTCTTTTGATGAAAAAATAAAATAATTATTCAGTAAAAACTGAAAGATTCAGATAAAATTTTAAAATATCTAAGTTATCACAATAATAACTATACATATAGAAGTTTTGTATGGTTAACTTTTCAATTAAAATGTCTACTGATGTGTATTGCATTATTTAGTATCTCCTATAATCCTATTTCCATATTTGAAAATATGTGTAGAGTATAATTTAAAGCTATATTCATTTATTTTTTGTATGACAACCAAAATAATATACACAGGGTTGAGGATACAGCTCAGTGGCATAAGTACCTACCCAGCAAGTACAAGGTCCTGAGTTCGATCCCCAGTACTGCAAAAACAAAATGATATAAACATCCTTAAAAATAATTTTTGGGCCTGTATTTCTTAAAAATTATCAGATATAGATCTGATAAAAATTGTATGGATATGTGGAGGATATCTTGAATATAGATCATTCATTTTCAAGGTGGTTTCTTACATGTTCCATAAGTGCCGTGTGTGTGTGTGTGTGTGTGTTTAGCATGTCTTAATAAGAGGCAGGAAGCCTAGGTAGCTTTCACTGCAATTTTATGCTCAGTTTTATATCTGATCTTTAACTAGTATTGAAATTCCTATGCTGAATGGTACATGGCAGCCGTGTCAGCCAGTTTTCCATTGTTCTAAAACAAACACTTAAAATCATTAACTTATAAAGTTAAAACTTTTTGGTCACCGTGTTGAATTATTCCAGTACAACAGCAGGTAGACCCATTGCTTCAGGCCTCTAGGGGGGCATACAGTAGTAATAAGGAGGGCAAGGCGGAGAATGAGAAAGGACTAAGGGTCTACAGTGTCCCCTAAGGGTATGTCCTCAATAATTGAAGAATTTCCTACTGGGCCATACCTCCTAAGTGCCCCACTACCCTCAAGAAATCCACCAAAGATTTTAAAGACCCTTAAAAAACACTTATTCAAGCCATTGCAGCAGCAGCAGCAGACTAGTCTAGAAATTCATACCTTGATTGCATGGGCTATTAAGGTGCTACCAAGATCTGACTGTATCTTATCTTCCTATTGCATAAACACTCTTGTGATATATGGAACAATAAAACTTTGAAATTCAGGTAAAGTATTACCATTACATGCAAAGGTTCTTGTGTGAAGTTCATCCAGAGGTGATAAAACCAAATGTATCCTTTAGTGAGATACTGTCAAAAGGTATGCTGTCAAATTCAGGAAGACAAGTCTCCTTTGAAGCATTATTGGTGAATTCAAAGGTGTGTTAGCACTCAGTGACTACCCCATGTTTGGCTCAGTGCTAGGCACTGTACTTAGAACAAATAAAAGAGGGCTTACCTGAAAAGGAAGCAGTGATGTATGCAGTGATTTGGACATTGCATAGAGGCCTGAGAGAGAATCTCTGGAACACTGAGTGGTTGGCCTTTAACCTGCACTTTCCCCTTCCATTTAATATTTCTTTTCTTTCTATTCTACCTTTATTCTGTAGTGAATAAAATGGTACAATGGGAAATGAAGAATAATGGGTAGGCAGAGAATGGACAATGAAGTGTAACTACACAAAAATACACTCCAACCCAAACAATTTCTTCAATGATTATTCAATTGTCTTCAGTCAAGACTGAACCAAGTACATAGTCACGTGGTTTCCTGGTACATTAACACTTTTTCACTAGAGAATATAGTGATGTCTGCTTGCTACTGTAAAGAGAAAGAGAGAAACATGCAAGATATAAAAGAGATCTGCTCCTAAAGTGAAGCAACATTTCTCTCCGTGTTAACACACTCCATATACTTACTAACAAGAGTGCCTTTGTTCCATAGCTATTAATGTTTGCCACTCCAAAAATGGGAAAAGACTGGAAGTGGAAATAAGAGATAAGAATTTCCAGTCCTGACAACTGGAGAACTCAGAACCTGTAGTTAGCAAATTCTTAAGATGATTATCTGAAAGTTCTGCTGTACAGTTTCCTTAAGACTGGAAACACCCATCCTTCCCTGTAATTCACTAATTGGTAGATATTTCAGAGAAGCTTTGTTGGCATACAGATACCTACATCATCCAAATGAAGGCAAAATATTTTCTGAGCAACAAGACCGCTTACTAATTCACAGGTTTGCATTCACTGCACCTTTTGGGTTACTGGCGGAGAAAGCCACTGGTGGGAGATTTAAGTGGGGCTGGGCTGGGGGCGATGATTGCACACTCAGCAAGAACATTCTCCAGCATTCTGGGAAGCTTGGCAGACCAGTACTTACCAAAATCTTCCTAAGAGATGAACTATCTAAGGATGATATCCACTGAAAATCAGTCATTGAGACCTGTTTAAGAAAATAGTGCCTGAGGAAAATCAAGGAAGAACCATCAAAGGGGTAGAAGGAAACAAAACTCTGATGTCCCTCAACTCAGTGAAAGAATATTTTCTTAAAGCATTGAGTGATTCTACATATTACATAAAACATATGAAAGGAGAAGTGGTATTGAAAACAGGGATTTCCCAGACAACTACAACAAAAGCAAGGTGGTAGAGGGAACCTGGGTTAAACAGACTGTAAGGAGTTCTAAAATGTAGAAACAGTGATAATAAATAATCATCCCTACAAAATTGTCCTTCATTTATATCCCCTTTTTTGTTTTATTTTGTCAGAAATGAGTGTTCCATTGCTGTTAAAGAAGCTGTATTTGAAGTTCTTAAAGGACCTTTTCAAACTTGATGCCAGTTCAAGTGTTGTAGGTATTTGAAATCAGCAAAATAACCCAATATAGTACCATAGTCCATAATAGTAGTGGGTTATCAGCAAAACTGGTAATGTCAGAAGTTGTTGGCTTGAGCCTTTTATAGCTCATATATATGTATATACAAAATATTTGGGATAGATATATACAGTTACTTTCTCTTAGTTCAATGAGAAGAAATATTTGTACTACTAGTGTTTAGACAGGATATCATGTCTGCACTGTCTACTCTGAATAACTACTATGAAGACAGCAATATGCAATGTATTAATTATTGTAACTGTCCTAC
>NDGN011537769.1:1147-13482 GCA_002564285.1 Tympanoctomys barrerae | reverse complement strand
AACCTGTTTTGAAACTGTCTCATTGCTATTTCTTTCTCATTAAAATTAATAAAAAATAAAAAAGAAACACAATCATCCCAAAATTTGTTAAGGAATTTGTATCTAGGATGAGAGCAGTCTGATGTATCTATAGGATTATGTGATTCAGTCACTATATGTTGTTGAATATTTTCTCTGTTTGTGGATCACACATTTTAATCTGCAGCCTGTTTCTACTACAGTCAAGCAGCAAGGCTTTGGACATTTCTCTTGTATATTTCTAAAATGAACCTCAATTTAGTCACTGGTAAATAATAACATACCTCCACCAATATTAGCTGGTTGTTTTTCTTTGAAGACCTTCCAGAAGGAAAAAAAAAAGAATGACGTTCTTTTGCGAAGCAAAAGGCTGCAGACTCCACAACACAAGTGAATGAATTAATCATTCAAAAGGACTAACTCTCACACTGGGTTGGTGTGAAACACAAAACTGATACAATTACCTTTATGAGTTTGGTATTGACAGATTTCCCAGGTTAACAGCATCTATTTTCTCTGAAGTGAAAGGCAGGATGATCTGTTCCAAATACATAACAGAGTCACTAAGTAGAGAGCTTGCAAGTGGCCAACCTTACAAGAGGCACTGTAGTGACTGTGAGAAAAATGTACTGAGGAGAAAAGATTGACGGACATCATTCGAAGTAAGTACGCTGTAGGGTTCTGTGTTTCTTTCTCTAAGTATCCTATCAACTTTGGGCCTGTTTTAGATTTGGTATTTTGTAAGATAGATGCAGGTGTATGATGCTAAACAAAGCAAGTCGAGGCTGCCAGAGAGTATTCAGCTTGAAATATACACAACATTGAAGGAAAAAAATGAGTGGAGAAGAGAATGATAGGAAAAATGCAGAAAGAGATATGGAAATCCATCTTAGTCAGAAGAGAGGCACATTAAGATGAAAGCAACTGTGGTGCTGGAAGGGTAGAAAGAAATAATAGAAGATCATGTTGTTGCAAAGTAGAGCTCTTCCAAGTGGTAAGAGCCAACCAGCATGAGAAAATCAGATGGTCAGGGTCAATGTAAGGTGATACATTTATGCTTGTAATTCTTACATAATCATTAGTAGTTCCTCTTTCATTTTGTCTTTTTTTATGTATTTGGTATAGGGTCTACAGGCTCATGGTGATTCTCCTGTTTTCAGGCTCCCGAGTACTGGATTACAGGAGTGTGTCACAATGCCCAGTCTCAAATGCCCTTTCCGTGCGCCCTGGGGGCGGGCCCAGCATGGCACACTGGGGATCAAACCCCAGCCACTATGCTCTGCCTAAGCAGGCACTTTAGTCCACTGAGCTCTCTGGCTGGCCCTTTCATGTTTGTCTTAATCAAATGTTTTATGAATCATTTATTTGGAAGTCAATGAATAGCATATGCATTGTACAACTAATAATACAGACAATAAATATGTTAATAATTGACATACATGTGGAGTGATACTCCATTTCCACACAGAGTTGAATGTTTTGCAAATAGCTTAGTTATCTCATGCCTATAGCCTTATGCTACATTGTTTGTGATCTCATTTTTACTATCAGCTCTCTTCAGGATGAATTGTAGTTAGTTCTAATTAAAGTATCAGAAGTTACAGAGTATTAAAACTTTATGTAAGGCCCAGGTTTTCGCTAATGTACTAATTTCTTCAACCATTTGACTCCTACTTATGTATGATACTTAAGCTTGAGTAGGTAATACGTACATGTAGTGGGAGGTTTTTAAAGTTTATAATAACATTGAGGCATTAGTAAATGATACACAAATTTGTTGCACAGAATGGTTTTCAACTAAACTTACATTCCAGTTGATTTTTTTGGATGCATATGAATGCGCACACTGTTAAACATGGGGTAAAGCACTAGAATCCTGTGTCAAAATGGTAGCCACAATACTTTGTAATGCTTCATATTTAAATATGTCAATCAAGCAATTTCTACAATTTGAAGCATGCTTTAGAATATTATGTTTTCTTTCTTGTCCTCTTAGAAAAGCATAACTTTTGAATAATTTAGAGGAAAAAGATGCCTATTTCCACTTGTTTTCAAATGAATGAACACATCCTCTGTTAAATTTCTACACTCCAATTTTTAAATTCACTGATTTCTAAAACTTGCCTGGAGCAAAGGTTTGAAATCCTGGCAGCACCCAGGAATCATGAAACCAAGCTGTAGAAGGTACTTCCAATATCTTAGAACTGTTTTTTTAAGTGAGGGAAAACAATATGTTTGACTCTACTGTGAAATTAAGGGAGAGAGATAGAGAGAGAGCATGATATATAATGTTGTATCCCTAGGACATTACTATCATCCTTTAGTGAGGCTTAAAAAATGTGTCTTGTAGATAAATGATGGCTATGGCTGTTCTCAGAGACTTTTCAATTAACAATAACATTATTTCTTATCCTTTCCTTACTAAAACATAGAGGCTGGAGAAAATAGTAGTGTTTTACTTGTGTGGCATAAGTACTGATTTATTTTTTATTGGAAAATAGTATTTAAGAAACTTTGAGAATGCAGAAAAAATCAGAAGCTTAAAAGTACATAAAATTTAAATATCAAGTCTTTCAGGTGAACTCTTTTCTCTTTATATGAAAAGTATTAAAAATAACATGCAAGCACCCAATATACATTTACAGACACAACTCACATCTATGTGTGTATAATCATAATTCTGATCTAAAAGAAAGTGCAAACACAATGTTGGGAGTAGAGGATTAGCTACATATCCAATATATATTACACTAAAATCCAAATATATAACATACCAAAGTGAAATTTTCCTAAAGAAAGTAAATATTTACTGTCCTCTCAAGAGGGTTATATTTAAAAAATGAATAAATACATGTGGGTTGAGACACTTCCTCATTTGGAAATGTGTAAATAATTAAAAATGTTTCTGATCTGTTTAGTAATATAGGCTATTTTTTCAGACATATGCAATTCTACCTTTGGGACAGGTCAAGTAGGAGGAAGAAGGTAATCAAATCATTTGAATGGATTTTTCCCCTACGGTCACCCTGTGAAACATGACTAAATGTGTCCTGTATTGCCATGGACAGTGTAACTGTTTTTACTGCGACATTGGAGGGAAAAAAAAAACCAGAATCAAGAGATGTTAAAAAGAAGCTAGATTCCACATTTTCTTTGTCTTTTGTTTTTTACCCTAAGTTTTTGACACTTCCTTGGCTGTTCTAAATGACGCTCTAAGAAATTGATGGCTGTGAATAGTGTTTACTTTCTTAAGATTGGAAAGTTGTGATTTTTCTCATCATTTTGGAATTATGCATTGTAGCTCTTTTGGTCTGTTTGTATGATTTTTTTTTTGTAGTTCTCAGCCAGAAACATCAAAACCCTGTTCAGTTCATGTCAAGTTTATTTTCCCTTGATATTCAAAGAATCAGTTCTCATGCAGGGTCCAACAATGGTTGCAGTGGGGTGGAAGGAGAGGATTCATTTCATGAAATACCTTTCTAACAGTCAGTTTAGGAAATTTCAGGCTGCTTTTCAAATGAATGTGTATCTCTTTCCCCAGCCTGCTATGCAGTGACTCGATAAACCATGTTCATCTGAAGATTCTCCTTCTTCATGAAGGCTATAATCTTCTGAGTCAAGAGACTCAAATTCAGATTCAAAAGTGAATTGATCGGAAGCTGAATCAGACAGCAAGTAATCTCCTAAATGCTCACTTACGCCAGCATCATGACCCAGACCTGCTGGGGTCCCATCCAATTTGCTGCCTTTTACCTTTTCCAGTTTTCCAGTCTCTCCCCTTCCTGTTCATGAGTAAGGTTCCCCTCAGAGGAAAGGGAAGGTCATCACAGTTTTGGTGCTTTGTCATTCAGCTGAAATTCATCTGATTTTCCTTCTAGTAAGAAGTCATAGCTTGCACCTCCAAATTTCTAAATATTATGTGCTAAACTTTAAGTATTTCTAAGTTTCTATGTTTATCTCTGTAGCTAGAATATAGTTCCTGGGCTTAAGATGTGTGTGTGTGTGTGTGTGTGTGTGTGTGTGTGTGTGTTATTGGGGATTAAACCCAGGACCTTCACACTGAAGTATACTCTCAGTCCCTTATGTATTCCTTATTTTGAGACAGCTTCTTGATAAATTGCTAAGGTTCCCAGGCTGGCCCAGAGCTTGGCATCCTTCTGTGTCTACCTCCTTCGCTGTTAGGATTATGAGCATGCACCATGACACCTGGCAGACCTAAAATTCCTAGTTATTCCTAGCACAGATACTATTATATCTGTGCTCCTTGTCTCATTAATAGCTCTCCTTCTGGAGCCAGTGTATGGTCAAAGTGCCAAGGTTGAAGCCCGCAGTTTCTGTGCCTGTAGTTCCCACATTTGCTTGGTCACACTCACATTCAAGCAGATGCTTATGATTCATCACAAATGCAACTGAGTCCATCGTTTCAGTTGACTGACCACCAGTTTTGGAAGATGACTGTGCAGTATATATTTTTCTGTGTTTTGTATGAAAAGGTTATACTCTAAATACATCTCCAAGATCACTGGAATCATGCACGATACATATTAGTGAAGGTCCAGTGCTGCAATTGGCTAATGTGTGATACTTATACAATATATAAATAGCTTCTCATCAGCTTTAACAGGAAACTGTTTAGCCCTAAGATGCTAATTAAAACAAAAATGTAAACTTTACCCCACAAAGGCAGTATACTATCCTCGTATATCACTAATGCAGGACCTCTTAGCTTGTGATCCTTGAATGCCCAAGAAACACACTTTCAAGATGTAAGTGGCTTCTGTTCATCAAATCTTAAACAAATTTAAAAACAATGGCTTCGGTCTAATCAAGATCTCTTTCTACCAAGCTGAGATTTGCAAGGACTTGCACAGATTCCCGTTTGTACAAACATGTCAGAACTTCATGTTTGCTACGTAGTTTCCCATAGGCACCTATGAACTTGCAGGTACAGCAGCCCTGCTAATTTTGTCATTCAATTTCAAACATTGCTCCAGGTGGGATTGTCCAGTTAGGTGTGAAATTCCTTGCATAGCAATGAAGGTCAGAAAAAAAAAAAGCAGAGGAAAAAAATTGAGTAAGAATACTTACAAAGTAAAGTGTGCTAATAAAAACAATGTAATGATTGAGAGCTTAAAACTCAAATGTGAAGCTTCAATGGCTAATGACCTCAGTCCAGTAGAACATCTGGGTACCCATCATATAATGTAAATTAACATTCACAATGGTGAATGAGTTTATGCAGTGCCACCATGATTTAATTACCTTCTAATGTCCAAGCTTGATTCCAACACTTAGCATCTATTGCAACTCTAAAGCGTTAAAAGTTTGAGCTAGAGAATAAAGCCATTACAAAATAAAAGTAATGAACAAACTCTTACAGATCTCCTAAACCAATGATTCACAAAGGATTTCACACAAAACTCCCATTAATGCTAATGAAATTGGGTAAGTTACAGGCTGAAACTCTCCCATACATTGATAGGTGAATAGTTCCCTGAGGTACTTACTTAGAGAGGGAACTTAATTTTCTTTCCACTAATCCTCTCTGGATGAAAAATAAGAAATCATGCTTCACAAATTAGATTTCTTTTTAAAGTAGTGGCACAAAGTTATAATCACTGGAGTGTCTTAATCAGCAGCCACACTGGGATATCGACCAGGTCATTTTTGACCAGCCAAACCATCTTCCACTCAGAGGGGTACCAGTTGGCCTAGGAATTAAAAAGTCATATTTTCTTGTGGCATTGAAAGAAACCCATTAAATCCATTAGATCTTCCTTCCTCAAGATTCTAGAGAAAAGTAAATGTGCAATTATGTGCAAGAACAAGTTGTGAAGAAATAGGAATTCCTGATTGCCTTAGTATGAACTGAAGAGTTCACTCACTGATTTAATTAGCTGCCTAGGGAAGGAAAGATCACGAAATGTTGGGCTGGAAACAATATAAGGTTACTCAAAGGCTTCTACCACGTGATAGTGTAGGTATAATTAAATTTCCAGGGCAGATGTGCTTTTTCTGGTTCTTGGGAAAATAGCAACTTTCAATAGCTTGTCAGTGTTTAACTCCATGATAATCATTGTCAAAATGTAACCTAGTCCTATATAATTATTCACCAATGCAACATAGATTTCTTATTAATTTTCTAATTGTTCTTACTTCCTAATATAGAGGCATGGCTACACCTATTTACAATTGCAATTGATAATTCACAAAAAGGACACTCAGTGTCATAAATTATTCCAGAAGAAACATAGAAGTTCCACAGGAAAACAATTTCATAAAACAAATTATAAATAAATATGCTGATGTTGGCCCCAAACTAATGATGAGTGAAGACACAGAAAGCGAAAGCTCATACCTACACCAACACCAGTGTTTCCTGTTATACTTGATGCATGGAGGCTTAAAATGGGAATTTGCCAAACATCATCCAGGATTAGTATCAAAAGAATTACAATGACTTGCATTTTTATTAGTGATATTTTAAAAATATGTTACATACAACTATCTCCTCAGTGGTAAGCTATGATTCTGATTAAATTATGCACAAACATGTAAACAGTTGTTATTATGCTCTTCAAGAAGTAGCTGATGTTTCTTATTTTGACTAAAGCTCAAACTACATTTAAGCACAAGCAGACACATTTTGACTAATTATGTGGTTTTAAACAAATAAAAGAAAGATTTTTAATTCATTAGACATTAAGAATGAGTGTCATTAAATATAGTATTTCAAAAATGAGTCGTTAAAAATCCAGTTATAGCTGGAAATGTCATGGTAATTGGTAGACTGGGTAAAGTGAAAATCAGTAAGGGGAGACAAGACCTGACTATGCTGTCAACCCTCCCCCCTAGTTGACATTCATATAACTAAGGCCAGCTGTCTTACACGTGGCAAGATGCACATTTTAATCTAGTTCGCATATAACATCACCAAGGTAGACCATACTTGGGGACATGAAATTTTCCAGAAATTTTGGAGGAATGAAATTATGTAAATATATCTATTGTAATAAAGCTAGAAATCAGAGAAAAGCCACATGTATTCTGAAGTATAAACCATACTTTTTAATAAACCCTGAATCAAAGAAGAAACAAAAAGGAAAGTAGAAAATACTTTGAATTGAATAAGAGTTAAAATATGACATCAAAGATTTATGTGGTTCAGCTTACATGGTACCAAATAATTATAACAGAAGAAAATTGAATTATCTTAAATTTATTTTGGAGATACCAGATAAGAAACCAGGAAAAAAAAGAACAAATTAAATTTAAAGCGAGAGTAAGGAAGGAAATAATAAAGATATGACCAGAAATCTATGAGATTTCCATGCAAAAAAAATAGTGAATAAAACAATAAAATTCAAAATAAAGTTGACCAGCTCTAGTGAGACAGATGCTGAAGAGGCAGAGAAGACAATAAAATAGAAAAGAACTCTTTAGACCTTATAGATAGCAAAATTATAAAGTGACACTATGAGTAACTTCCTCACTAGACGAGTGCTTTGCTTTTTTTTTTTTGGAGGCTCTTGATTGCCTCGAGTATGCTGGAATCGAACCACCAATCCCAGAGGCTGACTGCTTTGCTTAAGCAGGCACTTAAACAAATGAGCTACTGGGCGGGCCCCCCCTAGACGAGTGCTTTGTAAGATATACTTAAAAAGAGAGAATTTCCTATATACAGATGATATTTAAATATATCTGGATAGGCAAGGAGGGTGCTATTTAGGAAAATAAACAAAAGATAGCACAACTATAAATACCAGTAGTTTTTAAAAAAATAGTCTTGCTTTAGTTGAATTGTTTCATTTCTGTCCCACAGCCCAGTTTCATAACACCAGGATTACATGGTGGTGTTCATAGTTTAATTACTCAGTGCTTACTTGGAAAATATGTATTAATTTTCATACTTCCCCTCATCATTCTACCTTAACAGATCTTTTATTTAAGTGACTTTATTTGATTTCAATTTTCCATGAGTTCTCGTACATTCAAGAGAAACTTTTGTATGTAAGAATTTCAGGTAAGTCTCATTTCCTTTCCCTAGTATGAGGTGAGTCCCTTGGTATATTGTATTTATTTCTTTTATTTGAACTTCGGGAATTTAGCATTGAAGTAAAGCTATAGAGCTTACATGGGCTGATTTTTAGGGATTTGAGGTGATTGTGTTACATTTTTAGCTCATGATAATTATAGGCTTGTGTATTTTGTTCATTCGCTAGCATAAAGTAAAAATGTTTTCTAATATAAACATCAGGCTTTCATTAAGTGATTCATTCTCCAAAAGATGCAAGATAGAAAAAAAATAGATGAAGGTAAATTGTATTAGTAAGAGAGATGATAACAGCTACAATTTATCAAACACTTTCATTGCTAGTGTGTGAAGCAATTTTCTTTCATTATTAAAATTAATCCTCATAACATCATTAGGACATAAATACAATTCTTGTACCAGAAGAACATTGTACTAAAGACCAAACAATATTCTGCTGAGTAAATAAGCAAAACTTTTTCTTAATGTATTTAGTACAGGATCTACAAGGTCTCATTACACAGATCCGACTCATAGTGATCCTCCTGTTTTCAGCCCCCCCAAGCACTGGAATCATAGGCGCACACCACCACGCCCAGTCTCAATGGCCATTTCAGCATGTACTGAGGGTGGGACCGGCAAGGCACACCAGAGATCAAACCCAGGTCCTTGTGCCTGCTTAAGCAGGTGCTCTATCTATCTATCTATCTATCTATCTATCTATCTATCTATCTATTTGCATTCAGTAAGAGTAATACAGGGTCTCACTACATATATCAGACTCTCAGTGATCCTACTGTTTTCAGCCTCCCAAGCGCTGGGATTACAGGCATGCATCACCACTCCCAGTCTCAATCGCCATCTCAGCATGTCCCAAGGTTGGGGCTTGCTCAGTACATTGGGGACAGAATCTCTACCTCTGCGCTCCACCTAAGCAGGTACTTTAGTCCTTTGAGCTATCAATAAACAAACACTTCATTCAGCTGAGCTATCTAACTGGAATAAGCAAAGCTTTGAGGTTAAAATAAAATAAGAATCACGAGAAATAAAGTTAATTTTTATTTTTGTGGAATATACACAAAACTAGAAACATATTGTAAAATAATAATACAAGCGACAGGAAAAAATATGGCACCGATAGTATTAATTTGGCCAGCAGTCATAACATGAACTTATAAAAAAGTTGTTAAATAAAATGTAGTCATATGACTTAAAATTTAATTTACCACGCTATGTGCATAGGTATGTGTGTGTAATGATGACAACCCTAATGATACATGGGTAACAACTATACTTAAAGAGCAAAGCACAGACCAAAGTATAATTGCCAAAAAATTTAATTTTTAATATTCATCGTCATTTGTCATATATTTTTCAACAGTTCATTGTGTGGAGTGTCCCAAATGAAGCTACTTTTAATTTATGTATTTCTGCTTCCTGGAATGACCTCATCCCTTTTCTGCTGGGTTGCACCAATCTATCCTTCCAGATAAAGCCTAAGAATTATGTTTCCTGTAAATCGCTTTCTACTTCTCCTATGAAATACATGCAGGGTTCTCTTAATTTTTTTATCTTAAAGTTTGACATGTTATCCTAAGACAGTCTCACTGTGGTGGCTGCCGTGTTGAGCTCAGAGGCCAGGTTACTCCTTGTTAATGTTCTAGCAGGTGGTTGCATGGATTAAGTAGCCTTGACTCCCAAGGGACTGAGCTGATAGAATGCATCCTGGTGTTTATATGTAAATAATATGGCTACTTTTAATAGTATAGTTTACTTTTCTTAATTTCTCCTAATTTATCTTGTGATTATATTATTTTAATAATGATTAAATATATGCACTTGAACAAAAGGCAATAGAAACTGATGCATCCTGATGTCTAGCTATTACTGGGTCGATATCCCTGTTGGATAGCAAGTTTTAGATCTATCTAGAGAACTAATTACTATATATTTAATGTAAACCATGAAATGTTTATTAGAAGTCTTGAGTCAAAGTTGAAGACATCACACCTAATAAAACTATGGTATTTATCTGCAGGAGCCAACTTTGAGAAATAATATTAAATGCAGTAACTTTGGCCAAAACAAAACTGTGAAATACTTAGTCAGAACAAAACTGTACATATTATTATAAATGACTTGTGTAACTGAGGCTAAACTCACTGAGTTCACAATAAGAGCGAGCTATTCTAAAAACATGGCTAAGGAAATAACAAACCAATAGGGAAACCCTAGTTTCTGGCCCAGGAGGAAGATCTTCATCATCATGCCTACTATCAACATATAATATTGTTTGGAATCTCTAAGAATGTTGTGATTTCTGGGAAATAAGGAAGCGATAGCAGCTAAAAATAATTTTGAATTTTCTGAAGACACTTATTTGTGCAGGCATCTTTGATTTACTGCATATGGATGGAGATAGATGAGTGAGACAAAGGAGTAACTGTCTTTTGTCTTGAGAGGACACCTGATTTAGAGAGTCCCTACTCTCTAATTGATGGATATATATTACCAAGGAGTAAAATCCCAGAAGTTAGAGAAAATGAGCATCTTTAAGGTAATATTTCTCTTTCAAAATGTCAACTGTAGGATACCATATGTTAAACGACAATTTCCAGAGGCTAACAAAGAAAATATGGTAGATAAATGCAACTAAAAGAAGGGGAAAAGGGAAGGAGGGGAGGGAGGGAAGAAAGAGAGAGGAAGGAAGGAGGGAAGGAGGGAGGGAAAGAGAGAGAGAAAGAGAGAGAGATGCTCATTTTCTTCAACTTCTGTAATTTTGCTCCTTGGTAATATATATCCATCAATTACAGGGTAGGGACTGTCTAAGTCAGGTGTCCTCTCAAGCTGAGAGAGAGAGAGAGAGAGAGAGAGACAGACAGAGAGAGACAGAGAGACAGAGAGAGAGACAGAGAGAGACAGAGAGAGACAGAGAGAGACAGAGAGACAGAGAGAGACAGACAGAGAGAGAGACAGAGACAGAGAGAGACAGAGACAGAGAGACAGAGAGACAGAGACAGACAGAGAGAGACAGAGAGAGAAAGACAGAGAGAGACAGAGAGAGAGAGACAGAGAGAGAGCCAGAGACAGAGCCAGAGACAGAGACAGAGACAGAGACAGAGGCAGACACAGAGAGACAGACCAAGAGAGATTCATGTTTAGCTGCTTTGTTAGAAAGAAAATCAACATCAGGCAAGCAGTGAAAGTTCTGAAAAGAATGCAGAGAAAATCAAATCAGTGACTCTCCTGTCTCACTCATTTGGAGGCTCCCAGACAGCACACTCTGGAGTCCACTAGAGTGAAAACAAGATTGGGCATCTTCAGCAGAAGCACCTCCTTGCTATTTTTAAAATAATGAAAACAGTAACAAAGGCATGGCTAGGAAATAAATGGAAGATGCACCCATGGAAATTGCACAGAGACAGTCAAACAGGCAGTGAAGAGGAGTTTATTCATTGGAATGAAAATTCAGCATGGCTGGACCAGGCTATGTAGATCAATGGTCTGGAAGAAATGGGCTGTGAAAAAATGAGAATCTGCTAATGATCACATTTGGTCAAGCAAGAAACAGAATGCAGGGTGCTTGGGAAGAGTGGATCTGATTTTTGAAGTGAAATAATGAGATTGTTTAAATTCCTAGGCATGGAGCTCACAGTGTTTGCCATCTGCCCACAGGATTCCTCCTGTACAATCTCCATCTCAGCACAGTGATGTGTCTACTCTGTCATTGTCACTGTGGCCCTGCTGAAAAAATGCCAGACCTTGGCTGAGGTCTGAGAGGAGCAGTGTCTCTAAATCATAGCCCTTCTCAGGCCTTTCTCCTATCACTTGCTGGTTGTTTACTAAATTCTGGCCTCACTTCAGTGTTGCCAAACATGGAGCTTATTCATCTAATCTGTGTCTTTGTGCATGCTATTGTTGCAGGAAAGTTCCTCTGGCTTCCCCTCTTTGATAATTCACCTTGTCAGTAAGGTCTGCTCTGCCTCTCTGTCCACACCCTATACTATCACGTCGCACCTGTAACTGTTCACAACACTTATCAACATTGGGAATAAGTGTGCAGAATGACTTGAATGGCTTCCCAAAACAATATGAATTCTTGAAATCTGGGATGTTCATCACTCAATTTCAAACAATTAGAAGAGTGATTAGTATATAGTAAGAATGTAGAAAATGTTTCTCTGTCTCTGTCTCTCTGTCTCTCTGTCTCTGTCTCTCTCTGTCTCTGTCTGTCTCTGTCTGTCTGTTTGTCTGTCTGTCTGTCTGTCTGTCTGTCTGTCTGTCT
>NDGN011537767.1:2443-16195 GCA_002564285.1 Tympanoctomys barrerae | reverse complement strand
ACCCAAGTGCCCTGCACCAAACCAGCTCTCTGTGGGGGCCTCTAGAAGCCGGTGCAGGTGCCACCCACAGTCTGCTTGTCTGCCTTAGGCAGGGTGCTAGCCTCAGAGGGGAGTCCTTTCTCTCCAATTTTGGCTGCAGTTAACCACTGAGCTTCAGATGGAGCTGTTTATTGCACAGACAGGAATAATAAGATGATTCTAGCAGTTTTTGTGGTTGCACCAACAGCCCTTTGTCTTTGTGCCGGGAGCCTGGTGCAGGGATGGTAGGAAGAGCTCGCTTCCTCCTGCCAGTTCCCTCCCCGTTGTAATTAGGAAGCTGGCTCCTGTGAAATACAGCTTCACAGGTGCAGGATCCATCTGAGACAGGTGATTATGTTTTGATTTTTATCATCACTTGTAAAACAGAATGGGGAAAGAGATTTCAGACCATAAAGCATATTCTACTGCAAGTGGGATATTAGTGTTAAAAAATCTTCCATGTTGCTAAATATTTACCCAATACAGGGTTCCTACCTTCTGCCAACCTGAAGCATTTTCTTGGCAAATGGACCTCCCGTGGAAGTTTGGAAGTCTTTCCACACTACTCTGCTAGCTGCATAAACACAACCAGCTGTCTGGACTAGGTAAACAGACTGACCCCTGCTCTCTCTGTCTCTGTCTCTGTCTCTCTCTCTGTCTCTCTCTCTCTCTCTCTGTCTCTGTCTCTCTCTTTCTTTGTCTCTCTCTCTCTCTCTCTCTCTCTCTCTCTCTCTCCTTTGTTTTAATTTCTTGAAAGTGGCCCAAAATAATTCTAACTCTACTGCTGGTTCCTTGTTTGGAACCAAAGAGATCTAGTGACATAGTGCATTCCTTTCTTTCCCAGTGTTACTTGAAACCCCTCGAAGGAAATGTGTTTGCAGACTCCCTCACTTCATCTCTCTTGTGTCATCTCTCCTGTTTTGCTTTATTTTATTGTTCTTCTATGGAAGTTCAGGATTTTTAAATCACCAAAATTTCTTTAAAGCTTGCTTTGCACAGAACCCAGCTAGCATTCTGTCACTGCTGCAAGTCAAAGTAGGTCAGTGGATATTGATTTAGTTCTGTGAGTTAGTTGCTGTATTCATTGTAGGAAGGAAATATTTATGTTTGAGGTTATTGTTGTGGTACTGAGTATTGAGTCCAGTGATCCTTTCTCCCACTTTTTTTTTTATCAGACAGGGTCTTGTGAAGTTCTTAAGTTGCCTAGGCTAGGCTTGGACTTGCTATCCTCCTGCTTTGGCTTTCCAGAGTGCGGGGATTACAGGTGTGCAGCTCCAAGACCAGTTTGGGGAGTATTTTCAATACGTTCAAGAATCACTTGCCATCTTTCCCAGTGGTAATCTTGAGACGACAAGCACTCAGTCCAATGATAGTATAATCTCTGGAGAATGAATCCCTGCGGTTCTCAAGAGCCAGGAAGTCTAAGGCTGCAGATAGCAGAACTTGGTTTTGAGCCCAAATCAGCTCTCTCAGTTGCTTCAGCAGCCAGTCTTCTGGAAGCTTCTTCTGAGTGACTTTGTACCCTCATGGATCCAGACCCACTCATTCCCAAGAGTCCCCATCTACTGCCATCCCTGCGAGGTCAAAGGACTGCAATGGCTCCGTTCCCCAGGAAAAACTCCAGATATATTGAGCCGACCAAGCATTGGAAGTATAAGAGACTCACCTGCCTCAGTGACTGCTTCAGAGTGACAAAAATTAGACCCGTGTGTGCTATGGCAGGTGGCTTGAAAATCAATGTCATTATCTTCCCTGCAGCCATTTGTTCATTTCATGATTTTTAAATGGACACTGGGGCTGCAGCAGGGAATAGTGCCAAGGGGTCTATGACCTAGGACAACACCCCTCTTGCTCTCTTCATGGACTGAGTGCTGCCAACTCTTTGTACTATAGACACAGAGAGAAGCGAAGGTGGGGAGGAGGTGATAGTGGCTAGGCATTTCCTGAGCAGTATGATTCTACTTGATCTAAGAAGCCATAGGAGGGCAGGATGCCAGTAGGACAGTTAAACAGGCAGGCGCACCTAGGTGGGCTGCCAGTGGGATGCACAGAGCCTCCTTCCTAGGAAGAGGAGGCTGCTATGGAGAGCAGAGGGTCACATGGTGGAGAACAGGGGACCTTCTCAGACTGGGCACTCTTAGGATAGCAGGTATTCTGATAGGAAGGGTGGCTGGTGGAGATCGATTTGCCATTGAGACTTAGCTGGCACCCCCTTGCTGCACTGTGCAGGACTTGATGGATGAATGGATCTAGAATAAGGTGGAGACTCAGACCTGCACTTTCCCATGCCAGGGAAGCAGTTTGAAAACTGAGGCTCAGTTGATTAACTCTGAAGTAAAAAGGAGGCTTAACCACATGGGACAGGCTGTTCAGAATTATTTGTCATTACCACCACGTCTTCCCAAGAAGACAAGAAAGAAAAATCATGCACCAAGAGAGGGGAAAAGGCACTAGTGGTAGTGTGGGTTGATGGTAATGAAGTGCAACTGAAGCTGATTTGCGCAGTGAAGCCAGAGACATATAAAGTAGTTTCAAAGGCAGCGTCTTACTTACTTCTCCCGAAGTCCTGGTTAGATGTTCTTGTCACTCCTCTACAAACCAAAGGACAATGGAAGGGAAGAGTAGCCCCGATGTTGCCTTTCCAATGTGCCACATTATGATTCTGTGGCCTCAGTAACTCACCTGACACTCAGGGCAACTGTCCTCCTTTGAAAACTAATACACACTTGCTTGCCAAGGCAGCCCTCACTTGTTCCCTGGAGTTCTGCCTCGAGTCCATACATCCAAATCCAGCATTGTCTCTGCTTCTTCACCCTCTTTGTCTCCTGGGGCTTGGGAGACTCAGAAAGTCTGAAAACAGAAATAGCATCTGAATAAGGTGACAGTTAACATTATTCAGTTGTAATCTTACAGCTCTAGAATTTGTTGGCACCACATCCCTGACCCTGCCTTCTGTGTCAGAGCTGCCCTTTCCCTGACCTGGGTCTCAGGGTCATGCCCTGCTGGCTGTGGATCTGCATGGCTGTTGTTTAAGGGGTCCTTACCTGGGTGCTTGCTCCACATTTTCATTTCCTGTCCCTGTGTCCAGAGTGCTCCACGCACCGGGCGCCATCTCTTCCCCAACCTGGGCTGGCTCCTCACTTCTCTGGCCATGGGCCCACAGTTCTGTAGATTTTAACTCTTCCCTGGAACCTGGCTCACCAAGTCAAAAAGGGCTTGCTGTTCTCAGCACTGTGCATCACTCCGTTTCTTGTGGCATCATTTACATAAAAAGAATGTTACCCATTTAAAATGTGCAGGTGAATGATGGGTAGTGAATTTAGTAAATGTATGGGCTATACAACTGTCACCACAATAGAGTTTTCCAATTAGAATATTTCATCTCCACAAAGATCCCTTGCAGCAGATATGTGTTGAAGAATGTGTGCGTCTATTCTGTTTTCTCTCTCTGAATAACCTGAGGACGCAGGTCGGATCTTTGGCTTTGTCTTTCTATCTTCTGGTGGCCAACACCAGGCTGCATCTGAAACAGTTGCACTTCTATATTCTCAGACATGTCAGTGGGTTCACCTGGGACATTGCCCTCCTGACTGTCTGAGGCTTTTGTTACAACAAAATCCTTAGAAATTAGGTTTCTTTCATCAGTATCTACAAAGGCTTGTCTCTAGGCAATAAAGGTTGCCTGCCACATACTTTATGACTATGTTGGCTTTCTCAGTAGTAAAAGTGTAACATTTGTTTTCTCTTCTCAAAAGTTGTTTTTCTTTCCAAGTTTTCTTGTCCATTTTTACATCAGAAATTTCTTTCATCTGTGCATAATGTGAAAACTATTTTGTACAGCAGCCTAGCTGGTAAGGAAGACCATTCATTTTCTGAATACTCAAAGTACACTTTGAACAACAGTGGAAAAACTAAATATTGGTATCAAAATTAGTAAAGGATATAAAAAATACTTTATGAGTATGAAGTGAACATGTCTAATAAAAATATGCTATTCTGCATCCATTGGTTAAGTAAACTACAGCACCTCCAAGCAGTGAGATGGTCTATGTAGTCTTTCAAAAGGTGTTATGCTTCTCTGTTGTGCTGGGAGAGAAGTTCAGTGAAAAAGAATGTGTCACCAAAGAGTATGGCCTCATTAAAAATGTATGTGTAATCCCCATGTTGTGATATGCAGATAAAAACTGGATCAGTTCCCAGTGCTTAACACTGCTCACTGTGGACATTATCCATAGGTGTTAGAATCCTAGGGCTTTTCTCCGTCCTCCATTTAGTATTTTTTGCAATGCTTAACTTTTTCATAACAATCATAAATTTTTTATGTAAGAAAAATCACACAAAGGGTTTTTTCAATCAAATTAAAATTTAAAGTGAATCCTGTACTTCTAGCCCATCAGGTATCCCAAGTGGAATTAAGAACTTCATGCTTTCAGGAAGAGAAAACAACAAACTGATGCAAAACAGTTGTATAGGAAGTAGAGACAAAGCGCTGAGCAGGGGCTCTCCAGCCCTGGGGGGCTCCTCCAGTGTCTGAGGATGCAGGTGCTTCCGTGTCTCCCTCTGTGCTTGGGATCTTGAATGTTTCCAGGATAAGCAACTCACCATTTGCAGAGATAGCCAGCAGGGCTGCACCAGATGACCTTACGTAATGTTGTGTGTGTGTGTGTGTGTGTGTGTGTGTGTGTGTGTGTAGGTGTTCATGTCTGTCTCATTGCACCAGAAGTGTGGCCTCCAGTAGGCACAGCTGAAACCCAGCACTGACACCATGCTCAGCACAAGGTGCCTATGGAATGTTCATGGTCAAGTTTATAAAATCCATAGCCTTGCCTAGCTCTAAGCCATATCCACTGTCCAGGCCCTCATGTCTGACTCAGTAGCGAAACCCTTCCCATGCTGCTCTTTTGGACCAAAATACTAATCAGCTTCATCAGCCTGCACAATAGCGATAGACCTGCTGTGTTTTGCTGGATTTGCTCCTTATGTGCTGCTCTCCAACAGTGAAACTTGCGCTTCTGAGAGCAGAATCCCCACCTGTTGTGTTCTGTGCTGACTCAAAACCCAGAGCGGCACTGGGCACAGAAGAGGTACTCAGTTACTTAATAGCTCTCGAGGCTGTGGGATCTACTTCCATAGTGTCCCAGCACTGTGTTCAAGTCATTATTTGATAAAGACCCTAATGCTCAGAACTGGTGCTGCTGGCAATGTGGATATGCCATTGAGCGCCTCCTTCAAGTAAAAGACGAAAATTCTTGATCTAAGGAAAGAAAAATTCATATGCTACAACTTATAAGCTCAGTGGGAACAACAAATCTACCCAAGAAATTGTGAAGAAAAGAAAAGAAATCTGTGCTGAGTTTGGTGTTGCACTTCAAACTACAGTGACCACTGTGAATGACAAGTATTTGGTCAGGTTGGAAAAAGCATTGCGTCGTATATAGAGGAATGAAAATAGACATAGTATTTCTAGGGTTTGGTGCTATCCTCTGTGAGGCACCCTGTAAGGGTCTTGGAACATAGCCCCTGAAGGTAATGCTGTCTAGTGTGGGCTTTAGCCCATATGTTCAAAGGGAACTTAGCCAGGAAGCTTTCAGCTTCTGCTGAACTGGCCTGACCTTCCCTTGGATCAGCTAGAAGTCCCACCAGACCAAGGACTTTTAGCCTGGCCCCAGAGCCTTAGATGTATTCGTGACTGTGCTTGTGAACCTTGCTGCCACCTGCCTAGGGCACCTCCACTTGTCCTGGCCTGCCCATTACATCTTTGTGCAGCAGAAGACCCTCACTCCAACACCGCCTATACTATCCCGACTGCGGCCCCCATGTGAAGTCTTCAAGCTTGAAGGTGACACTTCTACTAAACTCTTTAGAAACTCAACTAAGCTTGTAGAAAGAGGGTGGATCCTACTTGCACCTAACTATCCCTTTACAGAAAAATACCCTAAGATACTGCGCTTTCTCCCCTCTGTGCACACAGGGGCTCCAGAGGCAGGGAGAGCTGGAGAAGCAAATTATTGTTTAATAAGCACACTTTTATTATGCCTTCTATTTGACTATGAATAATTAACCAGTTAAATATTAAATAATTAACTCAGTAAAATAGATTTTAAAAAACCTCATAACTGCCTTCTCTATTTATCTTCTCCCTTCATAAGATACAAGCCCAAGATGCTGACTGTAATTATAAAGATGATATTTATTATAGCAATAATTATCATTTACTGAGCACCTACTATGTACCAGAGAGCTGATACTTTACATATTTATCACTAAGTAATCTTGCGACACATGATTCTTAATACCAGTTTACGATAAGGACACTAATAATCAGAAAAATAAACTAGCCCAAAATAAGCGTGTTGGCTTGTGTTCAGGGATAAAGTGAGGCCTTTTCTGTTCCATCATTCCATTTCTGTGACTAACACAAGTTTTTTAGCATGTGTGTGTCCAGTGTCTTTGGAAAGGGACCTAGAAATGGGTTACATGGCAAGCATGACCAAGCATGTGATTATCTTCCTGTTCCCTTCTGGCCGCCACACCCCAGGCCTTCCTGTTGGTTCCAAGGAATGTGCTCTTTTCTTTTAGATGTGTGTGGAAGAACAAGTCGATAGCTGCAAACCTCAGTTTCAGCATTAATTATATTTCAAACATTAATTAATAATTCACGTGGCTCACAGGAATTAGCTGTGTTGTGGCTACGGGACTCTGTGATGACCCTGGAGTCATCTGGGTTTACCAAGAGCCACTGGGCTCCTGCAGGAGCGTGCACCCCAGCAACTGGTCTTTTTCAAACTCTGAAAATTCAATGTAAATTTTACTATATAACATGGTAATGCTAGTTCTAAAACCATCCCCAGAATGAAGGATGAGAATGATTGTGTGTTTTAAATGCAAGTAATAAAATCAACACTGAAAGCCAGAGGAATCTAAAAATAGATTTTAGTACTATATGGTTTTTATTGTCCCCAAAGTTTCCAAATAAATGGAACAGGGACACACTGCAGGCTGGAACAAGAGTATACCATGGGTCACTCCCACCTTCCTACCCCATAAGTAAGGTGGAGACCAACAGAACCACACCTATGACAAGAAATCCTCCAAAAAGTCCAAACTTGAAGGACATAGCATGAAAATAAAACTTTCTTGAGGGTTGTGTCTTGGCTTTTCTCGGTGCTCTCTCCTTAAGTCTGGTGTTTCTAAGGACAGCTGAGCACAGGGAGAGGACTTTGGATTGATGTCCTTATGGTAAGCAGTGCGATAGAGGTAACACATGACCTCAGCATTTTAGTAAGTGGACTCTTAGAAATCAGCAGACAGGCTGGGGGAGCAGCTTGGTGGTCTAAGAGCCTGCCTGGCAAGCTCCAGGACCAGATTCAACCCCCAGTTCTGGGTGTGGTGATACATGCCAGAACTCCCAGCACTGGGAGGCTGAGATGGGAGGATCCCTATGAGTCTGAGCTGTGTAGCAAGAGAGACCCTGTACCAGATAAATAAATAAAGATTTAAAAAAAAAAAAAAAACCTGGAGGCAAGGATGTGCAGGTCTGAGGTATCTCCGGTGTTTCCAGATTAAGGGTCTTTTGGACTTTGTATTCGTGAAACCTGAACTGAATGTTGCTTCTCCCACAGAGGCCATGGATCTTTACCCCATTTCATCCCTGAGAACTGTCCTCAGGAGGGCAGGGGACAGCAAGAAAGTGCAGAATCCCTGGCCCTTCATGATGAGTCAGTGTCCCCGCAAAAGATCTTCTCATCCAGGGAGTAAGTGTGAGGTCAAAGCGTTCAGACACAGCTGGCCTTTTCCAGCTGGATACTGGATGCATACTGGATGCAGTATCCATGGATTCTGCATCCACAGATTCAGCCAATCAGTGATTAAAATTATGCAGAAGAAAACTATCTGTACTAAGTACTTACAGACTTTTAGTTCTTGTTGTGGTTCCCTAAACAGTAGGGTAACGAGTGTTTGCTTAGCATTTGTGTCGCATGAGGTGTGAGTCAGCGGGGGTGGGGGGGGGATTTAAAGCATGCCCATAAGTTACTGAAGAACTGTGCCATTTCACAGTTGGATCCTGAACTTCTGGGATTTTGGTATCAACTAGGGTCCTGCAACCATTTGGTTGGTGGCCACCAAAGGATGAGTGAAGTCCCTGAGAATCCCTTCTTGGCCTCATTTTGGCCCAAATTCATCATCTTCGTGGGTTTTCTGCTTTAAAAAAAAATAAGACTTCACTGTGATTTTTGATAACCTCATTTTCCAGCATCTTCCATTATTTGCTTATTTGTCTCCATGTCCAATTCAATTTCAGTTTTGGTTTATGGCATTATAGCAGGCTAAGTTTTAGGACTGAAAATCAGCTTTTAAAAAAGTACTGTTTTACAAAAGTTTTCCATTTCCATCAAAATACTAATTGCAGTTACTTGTATTTGGTAGTCTACCCATCTGTGAAGCCTAAATTGAATGCTACTTCTCAAACCAAGTTTACTGAGTTTGCCCCAGTTATCCCAGGGAGACTAACCTCAGCAAGCGTGGGGACAGCAATAAATTTAAAGTCAGACACTGCACTCTGTTATTTCTTAAACCTAAGTCCACCTGCTGTAGAGCAACAGAACAATGATCGTTTTAACTTCTGTTGATTGAGAGGCCATCTCTGAGGTTTGGACCAAGACCTCTTTGTTCTGAGCAGTCCACCCAGCCTCTGTTGTATCTGCCCTGGGTTCTGTGTTTGCAGGTGGATGGCAGGTCCTCCCACACACATGTCAAGTGTGTGTTGGCACTTAGGATGTGCTCTTCAGGCCCTTCTAGAAGGGACAGTTGCTCCCGTCCTTCTACTCCAAGGCTGAGCCTGCAGGAGCCCTTGGCCCCTGCCCCTGTGCAGTGCTTCTGTGAGCTCCCGGCACTTAGAGGATTTGCGGCATAATAAAAATTACCACATTCTGTTGGCGGTGGCACTTATCTGATAGGAGTGTCATAACACAAATAATATGCGTGAAAGAACTGAAAAGCTGAGTGATTATTCTGGTACAGAAACTGAGAGCGAAAGCCTTCTCTTCTCTACCTGCCACCACCACACATAAGCATCCACTTCAGCATTCTACATTTTTATTCTCCAGTGGTAGAATTAATCCAGTGTCTGATTTAAAAAAGAATATATTTCTGAGCACAAAGAACTCTGGGGGTAAGAACAGGCACTTAGCAGGCCTGCAGAAACCAACACCCCTTTCTTGCAGTCCTCGAAATAGATGGTGACATGGTGAAGAAAGCGAGAAGTAGTGTAATCTCTCTCTGTTCTGCCAATGGTCTGTGCATTTGGTAGGACAAATCTAATGTCTTATTGCCCTCTCTTATAGATGAAAAAAGAGAATTCTGATGAGACTAAATAAGTTTCTAGTATTTTACATATTGTGCCACATTCTAGGACAATTCTGAGAGTGTTCTAAGACATGTCCCCTTCTCTTGAACAGTTGATAATCTGGTGGGGATTTTTAAAAAAATATAATCTGGTAGCATAGTGTTATGGCTTATATATCAAATTCCCACTCAAAGCCTCACACATTCAAAGATGGAGGTTTGGGGAGGTGTGATACTGGATGATGAGCATGTGATACTGGATGATGGGGGGTGATACTGGACCATGGAGTGTGATAGTGGATCATGGGGGGTGCTACCAAATCATGGAGCTGTGGTACTGGATGATGGGGGTATGACACTAGATGAATGGGGGGTGATACTGGATTAGCCCACTGATGGCTTTATAGCTGGGTGTGATAGATCTGTGACCTACCTGGAGGATGTACCATAATCTTCCTTTGACCTGCATGCTGCCTCCTGCTTGCCCTTGCTGTGAAGCAGACGTGAAGGTAGAAGCTGGCCCATGTGCTGTTTGGCCTCCTGAAAATTGGTATATGGAGGACAAAGAAAAGTTAGACAGTTAATGAAGTGAGGTAGCCCATACCCTCACCATTTAGTCATCTGTTCCTTCATATGGGAGAAGAGTGAGTGTGTTTACTATACAGAGACTTGACATTTAAAGCCTAGCCAAAAAATAAGAACTCCCTTGGAAATATGTCCCTTGGCTAGTTACGTATGTGTGCAGGGAGGTAGGACAGGTAAGGCAGGATTAAGACAAATGTGTTGATTCTTTATCCCAGCAGTTAGAGTATCTAAATGGCTGAGGAACCTAAATGCAACACTAAGGGCCTCTGCACTGGGGGGACAGAGGGTGGGTGACCTGATTCCTTAGGGCCAAGAACAAGAAAGAAAAAAGGAAGACACATCAGATTGATGACACTGCAGTTAGCTACTTTAGAGGAAGTAGCTATAAACATTATCTGTCCTGCATGTGGTCCAGGAAGTGGCTAAGATGGCCTGCTGGGACTGTAGTAGTCCCCTCTGGCCCGTAGTTTCAAGAATCCACAGACTCCACGGGCCTAAATTATTAAATAGAAAGTTCCAGAAATAAAGTTCCTGGGTTTTAAGTGACACGCCGTCCCATGTGGTATGGTGGGATCTCACTCTGCCATCCTTTGGCTGGTGCACCCACACTGCATACATACACTGCTCTCCTGTTTCTCTCTTACCAGCTGCCTCAGTTGAACTGACCACTGAGGAAATCTCAGCATTTGTGATCAAGTAACTCTAATGCTACTTCATAATATCCCCAGAGTGCAGGAGCATCATGCTGGCAATTCAGATGTATTAGAGAGAGGTCCTCAAACACTTCCTTTAAGTGGGAAGTAAAAATTGATCATAGGTTTGGATGTGCCGGGAAAGCATATAGCATATATCGAGTTCTGTAGGAGCCATAATTTCAGACCCCACCTGTGGGGTCTTGGAACATAACCCTGTGGATGGGGATGGAGGATTACTATAATCAGTGATGAAATTATAAAGACCAGGAGCTGGGGAGATGATAGCTCAGTGGGCTATGCACCTGCCTGGCAAGCCCAAGGGTCTGAGTTTGATCCCTGCTACTGCACGCCATGTCAGCCCTGGAACCCCAAGTACACCATCCCACCACTGGAACCGGGGTGGTAGCGCATACCGGTAATCCCAGAGCTGGGGAGGCTGAGGCCGGATGATCACTACAAGTCTGAGCTGCATAGTGAGACCCTGTACCAAAAAAATAAATAAATAAACAAACAAACTTAAAAAAAATATTTTAAAAAAGAAATCTACCACCAGGACCACAGGTGGTAGAGGCATTGGGGACAGTGGACAATATCCTTGTAATAAAATTGTATTCTTCCTCTTTGCGGACAATGTGAGGTAAACCAAAGGAAATTTTAGTGATAATGATAATGACTTTTGCTTATAATTTTAATAATCACCAGAAGTAAGGTACAGGTAAAATGTTTTTTATTAAATCATTTGGGTTTTTTCATGGTGTTGGTAGTACTAGAGATCAAACTTTAGCTATATTCATAGCCCGCTTTTGTCTTTTTTTTTTCAGAAAGAGTCTCACTAAGTTGCTCAGGCAGGACTTGAGTCTACAGCCCAACTGCCTCAGTTTCCCAAAGTGCTGTGTATAAAATCTTATTGTTGCTGTTGTTTTGACAACGTTCAGTTCCTGTGAGAAAGCCTGGGGTCTTTGCTCCAGTATAAAGTACCAATCATCTTTGATAATCATAATTCTTTATATAACTTTCTATTTTAGTAATATATAGTTTATGTTAATAACTACTAGCTAAATTACAGATTATATTTGCCCACGACCTTAGTCTGTGTAAGAGAGAAACATCTTTTCCTTTTGATTCTCTTGTCCCAAGCTTCCACCCACTAAAACTCAGAGGAATTACATTTCTCGTTTTAGGGAAAAGAATTTTGTAATTCAGCTTGATATAAATCAGAACTCTTTTATGAACACTTAAATGTGATGAGAACTCTGCTTTTTCCTTATAGGTATTATCTCATTTAATCTTAATAATAAACCCTGGGATAGTTAAAATCCACATTTCCTCTGGTTATAAAATACCACAAGCTGAGAGCTGGTTGATTTTAAAGACCTGAGCTCAAAATCACTGTACTGAGCCTGCGACTTACCTAAGCTTGCTAAGCCTCTAAGTGACAGAACAGGAAATGGAAATGTTTATTTCCCCATGTACCCTACTGATGAATTTTAACGGAATGGAATCAATCTTGCAAAGCTACTCCAAATTATAAATTGCACTTTATTTTCTATGTGTACTGCATAGTGTATTTCACATACGCATTACATTACAAATAGTCCATGCAAATAATTCTTACGTTTGGGGAAATTTTTATAGACATAAATGTTCTAAATAATTATGTGTTGCCTTTACTGCTTTTCATGTATTTAGAAGGATTCATTCAATGGAAAAGAAATCATATAGAAATGCTTAGCTATAATTAATGCAATATTAGCAAGTGAGTTTGCATTGAAATATGGATGCTTATTTCAATTCAGCAAGTTTATATTAAGCACTTTCTAAGGAAGAAGCTCCAGTCTACACAAAGATAAGTAGATATCAACCCCTCTCGGGAGGAATTTATAGTCCTTCTTTAGGAGATTATGTTTATCAAATCAAATGCTCTTCAAAGATATTATTTAGGACTGCTATTTGGGGATTATGTGTAATATAATTGAGTGCTTTTGAAAGAGATTATTAGGCCTCCTAAGTATGCTTTTCTTTATTCATCACAGAGGGAAGGGCACCCAAAGAAGGAGAAGTAGTTGGGTGTAGACTGGGGTGCATACTAAGAAAGCTACAAAGTGGAATAGAGGAGATCTGTGAAGGAGGCAAAAGCAGGGGCTTGGCAGTGCTGTCCAGTGGGAATTCTCATCTCACACTGGATAAAAGAGCCACCGGCAAAGGCCAGAAGACATAGCTGGTGTTTGAGAGGAGTCATAGTGGCACGTGGGGGGCCCGGGCCACATGCCAGAAGGGACTCCCATGCAAAAGGACAGTGTCAGTAGAAGCAGAGATGAGTTAATCCCAAGTGTGCGGATTTGTAGATCAATGAAGAGGCACAAGATGAAAAACTTAGTGTACAAGGGTAAAGTGAGAACAAATGCAGAAGAAAGAAAAACAAGAACAGGACACAGAGTAAGGGAATCTGTGGCTACGCTCCAGCTGTGGCATTTATGGACTGAGTGACCTCTGACAAATCAGTTAATCTTTTTGAGCTTTAATTACCTTACCTTTAATATCAAGATGATAATGATTACCATAAATGCTGGGCATAGATGGAAGGTTTTGCAAGGCAGTATTCTGAAAATGGTAACACACAGCAGGACTCATCCTCCCTGTCTCTGTGGTGGTGATTGTCATTACTGCTGCTGTGGTTATGATGATGTTCTACAAAGACTCAGGGCAGTGAAGTTCTTTGGTTAGACCTGCTCCTTAGAAAACTCATTTAGCAGCAATGTGGAGGACTGCATAGAAACCAAGGAAAGAGAACACACCAGGAAGCTATGAATCAGGTTAGAGGCCATGGCAGTGTGATTAGTGTGGTCATTCAAGTAACAGAAAAGAAGAAAAAGTAGAATTGTCGCAGAGATTCTGTGCACTTTGGCATTCATTCAAAAAGGTCCTGAGTACACATGCTGTCCCAGGCTCAGTCCTAGGTTCTTGGAATCCAGCCAAGTTACAGTGTCTCCACCTTTGAAAGACCTTGCCCAAATCAGGGGACAAATATCCTCATCAAGATATGTATGGGTGGCCAGGGAGATGGCTCAGTGGAATAAGCGCTTCCCTGGCAAGCACAAGGGCCTGAGTT
>NDGN011537764.1:258-11535 GCA_002564285.1 Tympanoctomys barrerae | reverse complement strand
CAGGGGGCGGGGCTGGCTGGCATGTGGTGCTGGGGGATCGAACCTCAGTCCCTGTGCTTTTGCCAAGCTTGTTCCAAGTAGGTGCTTTAGACCACTGAACCATCTCACCAGCCGTGTCTGGTTATTCTTGATTGTGTGTTTGACTTTGTTTTGGAGAAATGGTTCCTGAGAATATCTTGAATCCCAAGCCGCCATTCCTGTCCTTGGGGACAGATCTCGGTGTGTTTCTCCAGGCACCTGGGGGCCCCGCCATGCCAGGACACCATGCTGAGGCTGAGCAATCCACAGCCGAGCTGCGGGTCTGGGTTCTGGTGCACTGACTTTTGGGTGGCCGCTTCACAGCCACACCCCAAGGCCGTGGACATGGTCCCTACCCCCGTGATCCCAGGAGGCAATGAGGAGCGCAGGGGACTTGTGATCCCCTGGTGAGTCCTCAGCACCCCTCGGGTGAGGCGTGCGTCCCTGTCGGCTGACAGCTTCACGGGAGCCCGAGGCAGCCCTTTCCCAGCTCGGTCCTGAGGCTGCTCCTCTGCTTTCCATCGGACTAAAGAGAATCCTTGTTCAGCCCTTTTGAATGTGTTTATGGAAAGGCTGGTCTGATATTTGTCACCAGGCTTCTTTTATATGTGAAGGAAAGTATTTGCTCACAGAGTTTCAGACACACACGCTCAAGCTGATTTCCAGGCGACACATTCACTGCTGCACTTACGAAAACGAGAGCAGCACGGCCCTGGCCATTTCTTCAGGATCATTTTCCTCCACATTTCTTAGTTATGGAAAATATTTTTTAATTAAACAATGCTGGAAGCACATCCGTCTCCCCTTTCTTCTCCATATATGCTGAATTTCATGCCAGTTCTGATGGATCAGCATTGCAAACACATCTCCAAAAATTCTCCAAAGAGTGAATGAAATTCTAGTCCCCAACATAAACCACAGTATTTTGACAACAATGCCCTAGTAGAGTTTGACAACTTATGTTCTGTTTTCCAGTTATTAAATCTATGCACATTTACATTTTAAATCCATTTTTTTTTTCTAAAACGGTGACACAGTTTCAAACTTCCACGCATTTACTTTTGAGTTTCAAAGTGCTTACCGTTGGAGACAGGATTGCCATTTTCCGCGGCCACAGCGCTGGGCAGTGGGTTAGAGAACTGAATTCTGTGGCTGTTTGCGTTCCTGTCTTGAGTCTCTGAGGCGGCCTCTGGCGTGCTGGGGTCATCCGGGGTGGTCAGGTTCAGGTTAGTTTCCAAACCTAAAATAAATTTTAGAGAAGAGTATTCATGTGCGGTGACAGGCACTGAAGGAGCTGAGCGGTACCAGGAGAGGACAGTACAACTGGCATGTAAAGTAACTGATAATAAACTGTAATCAAATCTGTGGTCTATATAATAGTCACCAAATTTTGTTGCGACACTATGGAACCAAAATAAAACCATTAAATGGTAAAATTTCATAATTTGTCACTTTCACACGTATTTATATAGAATTTTTGATGTCACAGGTCAAGTAGGTTCATATAATTTTACCCATCTGAAGAAAGAAATGAGGCCATGTATCAGGAGTTCTCTGAATTATTAAATTTAAATATAGTAAGACATACTTATTGCTTTAAAAAATAAGGAATCTTTTCTTCAGGATTGTAAACTTTTATTAGCACTTTGGGAAATGAAACATTAACTATATTGAAATGCGTTAGGCTCTGAACATCGAGCGAACACCCCGCTCCCACTGCTGGGACAAGGCGCACAGGCACTGCACCCAAACCCAGGAAAGGGCCTGGTGAGAGGCTCCCAAGTGTCACATCAGTGACATGTCACCAGTACTCAGGCTTTGGAGCAATGTCCACGTCAGGCTGACGTCTCCTGCTCACCGCAGCATCCCTGGGCAGGCTCTCATCACTTGAGCAAAAGCGACACCCCAGTGCCGCCCTGGGCCCGGCCTGTGCCCTCCCCAGAGCCAAGTCCCTCTGTCCTGTTGCCAGGACTAGGCGTTTCTGAGATGGGCTCTGGCTGTCCCGCAGCTGCCCCAGGAGGGGGACTGAATCTGAGCCCCTGCTCGGTTTGTGTTCTCACGGGGCGCTTGGGGGACTGTGCCTTTGGGCTACGCCTTTCCACAGCTTTGGGCTAATAGGGATAATAAATACTGTTTGTATAATCCTACTTTTCTGTGGCAGAAGTGCGCCATCCTCCCTGGTGCAGTCCTAGTAACCTGGCTGCCATGAGGCAGAGCGCTTACACATATTTCAAATTTATGTATTTATTCATTTATTTATTTGGCATAGGGTCTTGATATGCAGCTTGGACTCGTAGTGGCCCCCTTGTCTCAGCCTCCTCAGCACTGGGTATATGCCACCACACCTGGTTTCGGGCCCACACAATCTGCCTGGGATTCTGGGACCAGCACGACATGTGGCATTGGGAATTGAACTCCAGTCCTTGTGCTTGCCAGCCAGGTGCTTAGACTGCCACGTTATCTCCCCAGCTATCTTACCCCTGCTTTGTTGAGAATTAAAGTTACTTGAAGTCACGCTGTGGAAAGAGGTTGGTGGAACTGGGTGCTTAAATTCCAGTCACTGTCAAGCTTTTTGTCGGTGAAAGACCAGTTAAATTGTGTCATTTGTAAATTTAAAATGCTTGAAGGAATTGCTGTTGCCTAAGGGGGAAGAAAAGGAAAGTGAGGGGAGACACGTGGCCCCAAGAGGCCACGTCTGAGGCTGGCCTGGCCTTGGTCCTCCTAGCCCTCTGCCCTCCTTAGCATTGTCCTGTGCTCCCTGGAGTCCACACCCACAGTGCTCGAGGGCCCACAGGACCTGGGTCAGGTCGCCACGGGGATCTCTCACCCCACTCACAGAGAACAGCCTGCTTAGTCTAGAAAGACATCAGAGATTTAGAGTAAAAATTGGTGAGCAAATAGAGTGAGTACAAAATGGTCAGAGTTTCCACACAAACTTACTGCAATCAGCCAAAGCGATCTCCAGCAAAATGCACATGGTGACCCGACAAAACACGCATTAGGAGGCTGCTGTAAACAGGACAGTGGGCAAGGGCACAGAAGCAGGCACGCAGAGCAGCGGAGCCGCGTGCAGGCCCTGGAGGTGGGCCCACACGCCGACGGCCTGCGGACGTGGTAAGGGCACCGATCAGCCCACTCTGGAGAAAGGACAGCGCTGGGAAAGCTGGGTATCTCGTGCAGAGGCAGGAAATGACATGCCTATCACCCGCTATGTACCGTAACCAACTAGAAACCAATTAGAGAAATGTTGAAACTTAGAATGTTGTCCTACTAGGCTGCAGTTCTAGGTTATCTACTAAAGATTATCTTAATTGTTGTGATCTCCAAAATAGAGCTCTGTTTAAGGGTGGCTCTAGTATAGAATAAGATGAGACACAGGAGGAAACCAGAGACTGTGGAACTACTAGAGGAAAACACAAGGGAAATACTTCAGGACTTCGGCATGCAGAGAAGACCCCTGAAGATTGGAAACAAGCTAAAATAGAGAAATGGATGGCATCAGACTCCTGCAGAGCCACGGAAAGTTAGCACAGCGAAGAGTCACCTACAGAACTGGAGAAAGCCTTCGCAAACCGCGTATCGGTTAAGTGATTAACAGCCTCAACACCCAAGGAACTCAATGCAACAGTAAAAGACAACCAACATTTAGCAAGGAGCATTAGATTGCCACAAACATTTCTCCAAAAAGATACGTAAGTGGCCCGAGGATGTAAGACAAAAAGGTAAACAGCACAGCCATTAGACAACTCAAACTGAAACTGCAGAGAGATACCATTCACCCAGATCGGAAAGCTCCTATTTGGAGGAGGAAAGATCTGCAGGGGGAATGAGGGTCAGCATCGCCACTGTGGAAAGAAGTGTGGAGGTGCCTAAAAATTAAAAACAGAACTACCATAGCCTCAGCAATCCCACCACTGGACGTGCACCCAGAGAAGTGGAGCGGGCATCGGCACTGTTGTGCTTGTTGTGGCCGAGAAATGGAAACGATGGGTAAACATGTGAACATATTTTTCAACTTTCGTGAGGTTGGACATAAAGTCCCACACCCACAACTTAAAGGAAGGGATGTGCCCGCTGGCTTACGTCTTAGGGGAGCTCACGTCGTGGCCTGCTGCTTGAAGGCCCCGTGGAAGGGCTTGGCAGAGCAGAGCTGCTCCGCTCTCCGTGGCTAGAATGCAGAGTGAGGCAGAGCGTGTGTGGGCGCCCAGCAGCTCCTCTGGTGCCTCAGGGCAGCCCCCATGGCCACCAGGCACACCCAGAAGTGTGTCCTCCAGGCCCTGGTGGCTCCAAATCGATGCCATCAAGCTTACCCTGCACATATGCACAGTGGCATAGCATCCAGCATAAAGCTAATAAAATCGTGTGTCATTTGGGACCATGTGGGTGGCGCTGGAGAGCATTCAACATGATGGAAATAAAATGAACCAGGCCCGGAAGGGCGAGCAGCACGGGATGTGCTGGATTTGCAGCAGCAGGCCTTGGACACAGGCCGAATGGCGGGGGCCGGGAGAGGAGGGCAGGGAGGCTGAGCAGCAGCGACCGAGGGGTGGCACAGCAGGGTGACGCTGGCTAGGAAAAGCGTCCCCACATTTCACGGTGGTAGAAGCAGAGCTGCGAATATTTTCATCAAAAGAATGAATGTGATAGGCGCATAGTCTGATTTAAAGACTGCAGCGCACGTGGGTACCAGCATGCCACTCGGCACCCCGAAGTAGGCAGTTTTCCGGTCTTTAGCTATCAGCCCACAGCACATTAAATTAAAAAAGGCCAGGCTTCAAAAACCAAGCAGAGGTGTCTGTGTTTAAACGACACTGTGGCCTTTGTGGCCGCAGCCTCCTCTCGTGGAGCACCAAGCACAAACACCGCGCTGGTGGCAGCTGTGGCCAGCGGGCGCGGCTGGGAGGGGGCGAAGGCGGGGTTCAGATGGGGTGAGGGTGGGGCTGGGACTGGCCCTCCCTCCTGGCGCCTGACCGTTGCAGGTCAGGACGCAGCTGATGTGGGAAGGGCGTCCACGCTGTGGCCACGCCCAGCAGCTTCCTGCGACAGGGAGCAGCGGCTCCTTCTGAGCCCTGAGCTCAGACGCTGGCGGGCCTTGGCTTCTCTCGAGCAGCTCCACTTTCTCAACCTCAGCTCAGTTACTTACCAGACATCGCTGCATCCCAGACAGTGCTGGAGAAACAAATACCCGGCCCGCAGCTTGGAGCTCAGCTTGCGGGAAGTGGCCCAGGAGGAAGGCCACACACAAGGGAGACTGGCCAGTGCAGGGTCCAGCGGGCTGGAAAACTAGCAGGTAGAAAGCACTGGCGGGGCCTTGTGGTTGACCAGATTTGCGGACACTGTGGGTTGGGGCAGAGTCTCCAGAGGTGCAACTTGGCCAAGGAGGAGGAGACGGGGGAAATGGAGGTGCAGGCTAGCCCGCTCCTGCAGGGGTGAGGCCGGAAGAGCGCATTTTCTCCGGGGAGCAGACAGTAGTGACCTCAAGAGGCTGGCAAGTGGATCCAGAGTAGGAATGAAGCAGGGCCCGGGAAGACCAGGGTATGTGTTCAGGGGGTGGGGGATGCTGCAGCAGGGCTGGATGCACGAGGGGCTGCAGTGAATGACTGCAGGGCACAGGCACAGCCCTCGGAGACACTTTAGAGCTAACCTGTGAATCGTGGATGTTCGCATCCTCATCACAGGTGGCACTGTGGAGTACTACTCTGCTCTGAAGAAGGGTAAACTTTTTTATTTTAGGGAAGGGTCTACAGAATGTTCAGGGTCTCAATACTAGATTGGACTCGTAGTGATCTGCCTGTTTACAGCTTCCCAAGAGCTGGGCTTACAGCCATGCACCACCACATCCAGTCTCTATAGCTGTCTCAGCATGCCCTGGGGGCAAGACCGGCAAGGGAAGCCTGGGGATCGAACCCCCGGCCCCTGTGCCTGCTTGCAGGCACTTTAATCCACCGAGTCATTTGGCCGGCCTTAAGAAGGCTTGAGTCATCTGTAGGAAAATGGGTGCCCCTAGAGACTGCTGCTTAACAAAACAAATCGTCCCCACAGGCTTAAGTGGCACACAGCGTCTCATAAACGAGGAGCCCAAAGTACAAAGGAGTTGCAGTGCAAAATTGGAAACCTGGAGCGATATCTTTTGCAAATGGGAAAGGAACCAAAAAATATTAGGGAAGAGGAGAGGAGACACAAGAGGAACGGAGAGGTATCGGGGGACACACTCGAGGCGCACTGCAAACACAGGGAAGAAAGTGAAAGCTAAAAGAAGGCAGCGACATCTGAGTCAAGGCCTCGCTTCATGACCACAGTTCTTAAATATTTCCTAGTCGAAAAGGAGGCCAGCTGTAGCCAAGAGAGCCTGAGAGCTTTGTCCCCACGAGAGGCTGCGGTGCTGTGCTGCCCGCTAGATATGTCCATAGTTGTTGTCATCTCAAACATCACAGCCCTGTTTAAGGCTGGCCCTGGGGTGAGCCAGGACAGGATGTGGCTGAAGGGCTCTTGTCCCCATCGCCCCAGGGCAGCTGGCACCCCCAGAAACTGTCCAGATACCGAGGTCACCACCCTCCCTGCGGGCTCTCCTTACGTGTGGAACCAGGGATTCTCACTCATGAAATGATGCGCCAGAGCCAGCCCATAACCACCTGGCTCCCGGCTAGACCCAAACATGTCAGAGGTCTGTGTCCCAATTTGTTAATTTCTGGCTTCACATGTGGGAGTCCCAGGCAGAGGCTGCATGATGTGACTTGGCCAAGGTGGCAGCCTAGTGCTCGGTGACCTCGGGTCCCTGCCCACGGGGCTCCGTCGGCTCACACTTAGCACTAAAGCAGTGGCAGGGCTGGGCCAGGAGGGCCGGGTGGGCAGGACGCAGGCTGAGAGGTACTGCCCTTGAGGGGAGCACGCACCACACGTGACGACACCACGGGAGTTCAGGGCGCTCCTGAGTGCACTGCTGCTGCCCATGGCCGTGAGCTCGGCCCCGCCTAGGCTGGGTGCTGGGTGCTGGGTGCTGGGTGTCAGTCCCAGTACCTACGGTGTTTTCTTCCAGCCTGTGACCTCTCCCTGGTGCTGTTCTTGCAGGTTGCAGAGAGATGAGTCAGGTCAGGGTGTGACTCAGCGATCTTGCCGCTGGACATGCTATGCAAACCCCAGTGAGACTCTAATCTGGTGAGAGGGTTCTAGCAAACCCTGAATATTAATAAAACAAACTTCTGCTCTCCTGGGCTGGCTTTTATACAGTGGGAATAATGCGTTGGCACCCTTTAAAGCTGGTTTCTAAAGGAGGTGATTTCCCCTTGCGTACAAATTCGGAAACATTCTCCATTATCTCAACCCAGGGACCTCCTGCTGAGCATGCGCAGGTCCCCAGGAGCCCCCCATGCCCTGACCCCTTGGCTTTTCTGGCCAGATGCCAGCTGTGCTGGGTGAGGAGCCCTGATTTGGGGCAGGTCTGACACACCACTGCCCACACACCTCCATGCTGGTTTCTGCTCCCTTTGGATTAAAATGCAAACAAAGCCTTGAGGCCGGGGACCCTGGAATCCCACATTCTCTGTTTGCACCACAGTCCAGCTGCTCTTTGACACCCTGTCCAGATGGCCACCCTGCCCAAGCTACCTCTGTGCCCGTCCTGCTCCAACACAGTACCTAGGTCCGAGCGCCAGGCAGCCCCTGTCACCTTCCTCTGTGGTCTGGGCACTCTGCGCCGTGCCCCAGAACCTTAGAGCACAGCCCGACGGCCGACACACACTGGCTTAGAGAAGGACCAGAGCGCATGCTGCGAACAAATCTGCTGGGAGAGCGGGTGCCTTTTGCAGCGGCTAAGCAGCTGACAAGCTGAAATGCAACCCACTGGCAAGTACGTGGGAGACCAGGCAGGAGAGCACACTCCCAGCTTCCAAGGGGAGAGGACCTGTGTTCTGATCTCCACTCACTCTAAGCTGCGAAGCAAACCTCACGCTGCAGGAGAGGAGCCCTTCTGCCCTTCAGCACCAGCACTGTGTTCCCTGTCTGAGCACTCACTGGTGGGAGAAAATTCTGCAGATTCAGGAACGGCCTGGCCCAAGGTTTCAGACTTTTGCATGTTTTCCCATTGTCCTGCCAGGTGCCCCTACTCGTGTAGGTGTTTGGACGTGCGCTGAAGAAAGCAGTGCTTTACGTGCCCCTGGCATACAGAAGCACATGAGCACAGAGACCGGAGCGCAGGGCACAGGGACCGCACAGCCCTCAGACAGCCCGGAGCGCACACCTGTGATCCCGGCCTTCGGAAGCGGGACAGCAGGATTGCACGGACCTCAGCATAGGACCCTACTTCAGGACTAAAACAATTTTTTTTGAGAGCTGGTAATGTAGCTGAGTGGGAAAGCGCTGAGCTCAGTCTCCCACACCACAAACAGGAGAGAAAAGGCGAGAGGGAAGCAGGGGGAGGGCAGAGCTGCGAGGGGGAGGGGGACAGGAAGAACGTAGCAGGGGCTGGAAGAGATGCTGTGGGTCCCCAGAGGGTCCCCGAGCCACCATGCACAGAGGCCAGGGCCCAGGCCTAGTCTGAGGCCTGGGCAGTGGATTCCCAAGAGTGGAGCAGGACCTGCCTGCCTCACAGGAGCCCGCACTGTCCAGGTGGAGCTCCGCAGCAGGCTTGGAGAACAGTGCTTGCGAGGACAGCAGAGACTGCTCTGGGCCCAAGGGGCAGGAGGCTGGGGACTGACTGTGGAGACAGAGGCTGGTGGACAGGCCGGGGCCAGGTGTGCGGACAGCTGACCTGCCAGCCCCGTGGAAAGGTCCCGGCTCGCAGGAGCAGCAGTGGGCGCTGTCCAAGGAGCACGCAGTGAAGCGTTCCTCCCAGTCACCCTCTCTCCGGATAATTTTAGCATGCATTTTGGAATCCTCTGAGATAGGATCCAGGTTTCTGTAACAGAGGAGAAAAACAAACTTGAGCAGGCTGGCTGACAGTGGCGGGAGTGCTGTGTAAGGCGTAAGAAATGCGAGGCTGTGTGTTTTCGAGTCGCTGCTTGCTGGCAGGAATGCAGGGCCTCTGCAGGAGCATTCCTCACAGGAAGGCAGAGCCTGTGTTCTCTTCTCGGCTTGCTTGCTTGCAGGAAAGGAAAGTGAAAGGTGGAGAGAGGGGCTGAGGCTGGCACTGAAGCTCTGAGATCCTGTGTTGGGGCTGGGAAGCTGCGGCCCCCAGTGAGCCCCACACGTGCCCAGTGTGCAGCCGCTTGCCAGCAGGCTCGCTGAGATGGCTAACTGGCACCCGAGGGCGTGAGCTCTAGGCCTCTGTGCTGAGGGAATGATCCCTTTAGATCTCTGCTTCTCCAGAGGCTGCGCAGGGCCACAGTGGGAAGGACCTGGAGTCACTCCCACCCAGCCCACCATCTTCTGGCAGTAGCTGGCCCTTGGGAGGCGAGCTCTCCTCTCTAGAGCACAAACTCCAAACATTGTCTCTCAGAGAGACAGAGATCAGGGGACAGGAGTGCACGGTACAGCGGATACTGTGAGCTCAGGCAAAGCGAAGTTCACGCATGCACAGCAGGTAGAATTGACCACCACCGCGGGGCTGCGTGGGCTCAGGACGGTCAGCCCTGTGCGCCTGCGCATGCGCACAGCAAGATTTTGATGCTGAGCGGCAGGTGGCTGCCAAAAGAACCTCGTGTCCCCTGGGGCTGGAGATGGGGAATCGGAGGTTAGGTCCCTAGCACCTGGACTGACTGTATATTTCTATTGGAGTCAGTGTCTTCAGACGTGCATGAACAAAATCAATCCCGAAAAGGATGAGCGGGAAGAGAAAGCCCGACTGCCCAGTGCACTGCTAACTGGAGTCCAGGGAGGAGCCCCGGCTCCATGCCGCCTTAGCATGCTGGGAGCCCCACACCCCCAGCTGTCACCTCTTCCCCTCCAGCCCCTCACTCTGCGGCCCAGTAGGGGGTGGGGACGTTTGCTCCTGGCCAAGCCCAGCTCTCGCTACCTGCTCCCTGCCAAGTGAAGACGATGGTTTGCGCTAGCGAACAACACACAGAGCCGGAAGTAGAGTGAGATCTTCAACAACATATGCGCCGAGCCAGGGGAGAAGCACCAATAGAAAAGCTGGGAAAGGACTGTCAGTATAAATACGGGTTTGGGGACCCAAAAATGCACAGGAAATCAAGCTGTGCCAATTTTCTCTTAAATTTAACTGACTAGGGTACCCCCCCCCCCATATATATTCTCTCCCTGCCTACAGGGGTGGACTGCTTCAGCATCTTTCCTTGTATTTGTTTAGCTTCCTTTTGTGCAGTTAGCTGAATATGCTGGAGGCAAGCCTGGCTGGGCCATGTTGCCCAGCTGTAGTTTTGAAGGTCATGAGGTCCCAATGTGGCTGTTATTTCTTCATTTCTCCAGGGCCAGCTGGGGTAGGAATCCACAAGTCCCCAAGCCACCTGAGAGAGCAGTGCTGTCACGTGACTGGTATAAGTGGATACTTGCTCCTCCTTCCCCAGAAGCACACGAGAGGGACAAGGTCCCCTTGCTTCTGCCAGGAGAATTAGGGTCCCAATAAGAAGCTGGGAATGCCTGTCCTTTGAAAAAGGCAACACGCATCAGAGGATCAGCAAGAATAGAAAAGAAACAGCAATCACGGCACGGTGCATGCTTGAAGCCTCTCGGATCCCTTGCTCGAGCTAACGGCAGGTGAACCCCCCAGTGCACATGACAGCCAGAGGGCACGGGCTGGGGCCACAGACCTCAGGGTCCTGTCGCATTAGCATTTAACAGCAGGGAGCACGCAGGCCCCATGCCAGGCACCTAGGGCAGTGATCTCCCCAGTGGCCGTGTTTCTGCGTTCCAAGGAGGGACACCGTGGCAGTGGATGCTGGTGGAAAAGCTCACCCTGCCATGCTGCACTGCCTGGAAGTCCAAGATTTCCCGTGGTACATGGAAGCCATCTGGGGAGGTTGAATCCTTGTTAAGTCCTCAGCAAGCCACAGAAGAGTCTTGGCAGGCACCGTGGTGGCTGGCCTCCCTTCCCAGCTCCTGGCCCTAAATGGCCCTTGGCCCTTGGTGATGACGTATGACAGCAGAAAAGTCAGCCTGGCGTGCCCGTCCCTGTCCCCGTCCCCGTGGGTCCTTGTCTCACAGAGTCCTCATCTCACCGAGAGCCGCAGGCTGCATTGTGCAGATTGGCCTCTCCCATGGGCCCACTTTCTTCATTCCGATTCATCCTCAAGGCTCGGAGACAGTGGTGTGTTAGTTGATACATTGTGTCAACTTGGCTGACTCAGCTCCAGCAGATCTCAGCGT
>NDGN011537759.1:2130-13010 GCA_002564285.1 Tympanoctomys barrerae | reverse complement strand
AGGTTCCCTATATGGTTTGGAGGTCACCCACCCGAGACCAGTTTTTCTCCCTGTATCACTACTTAAACTATCCAGCTCTCCCTTTGCCTCTTTTACTCACTGTAGGGCTCCAGGGTGTCTTCCTTTTTCATTCCCATATTTATAACCATTTTCAAATTTTCATTCTAGCCAGATTTCCTTCAACAAAAATGTAATTTTAAAAGTTTGGCCAACATTAACCTCTAAGAAGAAGGTGTCCTCAGCTCATGTCCCAAGACCTTGCTGTCAAGTGGTTGAGATCACAGTCGTTGAACGCAAAGATGGTTTCAGTCCCTGCTCTGTTGCTGGCCAAGTTTTTCAGCCTTCCATGGGCCACCTTCTCTCATGTTCAAAAGAATAGCTATGCTTGCTAGCCCTGGCACTGCTCTGAAAGGGTTCTCTGTGGCATAGCAATGAACAAAAAGGGAAAGCGAGGGGGTCAGGGAGCCAAACTCACGACCCAGTGGAGCAGTATGACCTTTTCAGCAGTATGACCTGAAAGAGCACAGGGAACACGTACAGGGACAGGCACTGCTCCTAGTTAGTTTCAATAAATATAGGCAGTGTGATTGGTTTCAAACTTATTAGTCAAAGGTAATTACCGTAGTTGTAAGTAAAAAAAAAAAAGTATTAAAATTGTCATTAACCTTGTCAAATGGCTAAATTTGAAAAATGCTAGTATAATTTTAACTTCAAAAATCAGGTTATTTTCTTGATCCTCTCTACATCCTTCCTCTTCAGAGCTGGGTGCTGACCTGCATATTACCTTTTTTTTTTGTTTTTAATTCCACATCATTGTTTCAGAGCAAAGCCTCATTTGCATTTCTAAAATCAGACCTTCCTTTCACATAACATAGTATCCTAATTAAAATATTAAAGAATGTACTTTGAATGAAAAGAATTTACATTGTCATAAAAATACTTACAGTGATGCAGGATGTTTTCTTTTTATATTCTGATGACACTTTCTCCCCAAATTATTTCTAGAGATTTAGTTAACCCTCTCAGGTTTTAATTGTGGGTAAGAAATATGGAAGTGGAGTATGAAACTAAAAAAAATGTAATAAATGGAAAATAATTTGGAAGAAAATATTTCCATGCAGTTACTTTCTGATTAATCCCCAGAAAAGTGTTTTGTTTTCCTGATTGGCTTCATTCAATCATCACATACAGAAAAGGGCTGGACACATTTTTGGCTCATAACCCTTTGTTCTTAATGTTTGGAAATCCACTGTTCGGTTCCATTTCACTTTCTCATCCTTCTCTGATCTTTGTCCCCAACTCATTCTCCCTCACTGCAATATTTGAAGTGTACTTTTAGATATTTCTAAATCCTTTAAATACCTGGTTTGTACGTGCATTTAAAGCTAAATGATGCCTTAATCTGTTTCTTACTCTTCCTTGTATGATGCTGAATTGAGGTCTGGCTAGCAGAATGTTCCTCATGCTTTCAAGAACATTTAATTATATTGTGTTCATCAGACCAGATTTTGGCCACTCATCTCAAAAGATCCAAAGAGAAAAGAACTGAGTCATGGTAAACAGGAAAATAATTTATTTCAGCTTAGCCAACATTAGGAATTAAGGGGGAGATAGTTTCCTGAGCCCTGTCTTAGATTCTGAGAATAGCCCCAGAATTCTTCGGAGAAGGAACACAGGTAAGTGCTGAGAAGCATCCTCATTTAGCAGCCTTCACCTCGTTCATCATTATCTCAGTTCTGGCCTGCAAGTCCTGCTGGCTCCAGGGAGGTCTTCGGTGACCTGCTGGGGAAGGGGAAGCAGGTGGGCTATTTTGCATGCAAAGCTTATTTTTCCTGGAATTTGAGAAAAAGTGGGGAGAATAAATGATTCAAAATAATTTAGGGCAACAGCTGTGTCCTCCTACAAATAGAAGTTAATGTTCTAAACATGTAAGTGGAGCTTCTTTGTAGCTGAAGGACTGGAAGGGAACGATTTCAAATGAGCCCCTAAGCCTTATTATAGCATCCTGGAAGAACTCTGCGTAAGCAGTAGGTCTCACTTCACACATCTGTCACTTCACTCAGTCCTCCACCGTGAGTTCCCAGAATGGCTTCACCAGGTTACTCAGCTATAGTTCTCATCTCCCTGCCTTCTTCTCTCATTCTCCTCTTTAGGTTTTGTTATTCTAACAGGGATAAGTCAGATCTCCTGAATTCATTTATTGCATCCATACACAAGTCCTTAGGAGCCTGGCTGCTGGAAACCAGGCTCCACCATGTACAAAGTTAGTGACCCTAGGAGAGGTGCTTAACCGCTTTTCCTTGAGATAGTCTGCAGTGAAGACGCTCTGTACCAGCACAGAGTGTACAAGAGTGCTGCCAAGGGCATAGATAGAACCGTGTCTGCCTTTCACTATGTGTTATTTAAATACCACTATTTATTATTTTATCAATCACAATATAAATTGCAAAAGGGAAGGTTTGCATTTACTTATTGTTTTAACTGCAATGTCTTAAAATATGATCTTTTTCATGATGAAACACATTATGATGTTGAATAATGATTGCATTCCTGTAAACTATTTGACTTAATCATGATGTCATTTTTAATACATGAAAGAATTCAGGTATTCTGATGTTCTCCTCTGCTATGCAGGTACAAATACACAAAAATCATCTCCCAAAGGCAATAGAGAGAAAATCAGAAAGAAAATCATATTTCTCACACTTATACTAAGTTAACTTCTTCTACTGCCTGGGTTACTCTTCTCTCATTGCTGGGACAAATATCAGACACCCAAAATGAAGGAAGGGAAGGTTTATTTATCTTACGGTTCCTGGAGGTTTCATAGTGCAAAATAGCCTGAGTTAAGTAGCAAAACCTTGGAGCCTTAATCACAGGTGGCCTCAATCACAGACATCATCACCCCATGCTACAGGGTCTGAGGGAGAGGCTAGGGTGCTTCTGTGTCCAGGATGGTGGGCTCCACACCGCCAAGGGAGGGTGCTGGTTTGTGGGGGGGGCACCAGCTGTCAGTTTAAGGGTTCCTGCCTCTCCGGCCCTGCCACTCACACTCCACCCTGGTCTTCTGGCCCCGCCCTTCAAGCCACTCCTTGCTCTTGAGCTGCATCTATCTCATGAATTATATGAGGCTTTGTGGGAAGAACTAGACACAAACCATAATATTCCATGCCTGGATCCCCAAAGCCTCATGCACATTCCTTTGTGCAAAGCACATTTTAGTCCCTCTCTAAGAATTGCCAAAGTCCCAACAATTTCAACATTGCTGAAAAGTCCAAGTCCCAAGTCTTCTCCAAGATCCAAGGCAAACTCTCAAGTGTGAGCCCCTGTACAAATAAAAAGTTAAATACATCCAACATTCAAAGGTGCAAGATAAGCATTGCCATTCCAAAAGGTATACACAGGAGGATACAAACCATTGGAGATAAAGCAAGTCCAAAATCCAGCAGGGCAAACAATAAGTTCTATAGTTCCATGTGGAACACCTGAAGAATTCTGTGATAAATTGTGAGCTCCATGTGGCTCCGCTCCCATGGTGGTTATAGTTCCCATGGCTTCTCTCTTAGGCTGGCTTTGCTCCCTCTTCACAGTTTCCCCTAGATGATCCACGTTCTTGGCTTTTCCAAATTTCTGGGGTTTCCACTGACTAGGCTTCTCAATCACAACTTCACACTCTGCCCTCTCAGGGCACACCACCTGGCCTCCCAGGCCTTCTTCAGAAATTGAGGTAGGAGCCTCCTTAACCTCACAACTCCTGAAATCTGCATGTGCCTAAAGCCAATGCCACATGGATGATGCCAAGTTCTGCTGTCAGGTAGAGCAGTAGCCAGGCTTCCTTCTCCTTAGCTTCCTTCACTCTGTAGGAGTTGAGTGCCTGGATTGCTGAACAGTCTTACCCTGATTCTGAGGAAAATATTCTCCATGCTGGCAACTTTCTGAAACCTGGTGCATTTGCTGCCACCATTCTTCAACCCAGTGTGGCTGCTGCCTCCATTCTGGAACATGGGGTTCTGCAGATTTCTCCTCAAAGCAAAGTCTCTCACCTTTGCAGTTCTGAGGCTGCAAAGGACAAGAACCTGCCACCTCCTGCCAGCATGTCTTTTTTACTTTCCTGTTCCTCCTGAGCAATGGAAGTCTCAACTCTATCTTTGAAGTCCACAGCCTTCCTGGCACTTTCTTCCTGGCCAAACTCACAATATTTTAAATTATTCTTCTGAGCTCTTTGCTCTTTATTCTCAACATATATTTATTCTCAACGTATGTAAGCTCCCCCAATAACCATGCCACTGCCCCAATATTTGAGTGCTTTGAGATTCCTTTGAAAGATTAATCAGTCCTCCATGTTTAATCTCAGTCTCTGGACATTATCAAGTGACACACACAATGCTAGAAAGAATAATCATGTTATTATTCCAAGAATTAAAACTCAAGAAGCATTGACCAGATTTAACAATAAAATTTAACTTTGTACAAATTGAAATGTGAGTTGGCATAGTGAAAATTGTATGCCAACATATTGAATATTCAATCATTAATAGCATATTGTATGTTATGGTTTATATCTAAGTGTCCCCCCAAAGCCTCATGTAGTCATGAGGCAAACTTCTAGAGGTTGTGATTAACTCATGATGAAATTCTGGAATTATGGGTGCTGCACCTACCCTGTGGCAGATATCCTGTATGCAGTGTAAAGAAGGGACAGAGGTTTGCTCTCTCTCTCTCTCTCTCTCTCTCTCTCTCTCTCTCTCTCTTTCTCTCTGCCTCTGCTGTGGCTGCAGCTGATGGTCTTCTTTTGACTATTTTGTCTAGAAATAGGAGAAACAACATTTGGCATCAAGAACTAGAGCCGTTGCTGGAACTACACCCATCCATGTGGATTATGGACCTTTGGGAATGGTTTATGGAAAGAGATAGGAAGGATTTGGAGATGTCACCTATAAGAGAAGTGCTGGATTCTGGACAGAGTTCAGAAGAATGATGATAAAAATTCTGTCTGTGAAAGCCAGGCTGAGTAGGTTTTGCTGGGAAGAAGGACTGCATTGGTTGTCAGACCTCAGACAACTTGTGTTATGGCTTGAAAAAAGTTTGTCTGCATTTTGGTTTTGTCCAGAGACTTTAGCTAAGATTGAGGTTAAGCATGGTAGACTGACCAATCCTGCAAAAGAAATTTCAAGCAGTTGAATATTGAAGAAGTGACATGGCTATTGTTGGGGGGCATTTAGTTAGATTTCTGTTGAGACTCAAAAGCAAAGAACTCAGCAGGATGATTTAAAATGTTGTAAGTTTGGCCATAAAGGAAGCATCAACAAAGCTGTGGACTGAAAAGATAGAGCCAAGCACATCTCCATTGCCAAGAAGGAATAAGAATATAGAAAAGTTAGCCTCAGGGCATCACAAGAAGTGGAAAGTCTCTATCCTTTGAAGTCTCAAAACTTAAAAAGTGAAAGACTTTGGTTTGAGGAGAAAGCCACAGAGTGCTGTGTTGCAGAAGGGAGCCACAGCCACACCATGTTCCAGAATGGTGGTGGCACAGAAAATTTGTTCCTCTGAATAAGGGTCAGGGTGATGAGAGATCCAGGTACTGGACACCACACCAAAGAGAGAAGAAAGCCTGACTACAGCTGGCAGCAGACCATGGCATCATCCACATAGCATTGGTTTTAGGGGCATGCAGAATGCAAGAGTTCTGAGCTTAAGGAGGCTTCCACTTAGATTTCAGAAGAAGGCCTGGGAGACCAGGTAGTTTGTCCCTGAGAAGGCAGTGTGTGAAGATGTGAATGAGAAGCCTAAAATACAATGTAGAACACAGAAGTTTGGAAAAGCCAAGAATGTGGCTCATCTAAGGAGAGCTGCAAGGAGGGAGCAAAGCAGGTCTAAGAGAGAAGCCACGGGAGCTACCAATCACTGAAGTTCCACAGGGGCCGAGCTAGACAAGGCTTTTGGAGCTCACAGTTTATCACAGATTGCTTTGGATGTTCCACATGGAACTACAAGACTTAATGTTTTCTCTGCTGGATTTTGGGCTTGTTTTGTTCCCAATGCTTAATATCATGCTGTGTGTGCCTTTTGGAATGGTAATGTTTTTCTTGTGCCACTGAAAGTTGGAAGTGTTTACCTTTTCATATGTATAGGGGCTCACAGCTAAGAGTTTGCTGTAGATCTCGGAAGAGACTTAGAATTAGGACTTTTCAGCAATGTTGAAACTGTTAGGACTTTTTCAACTCTTAGAAATGGAATAAAATGCCTTTTACACAAAGGAATGTGCATGGGACTTTGGGGTCCAGGCAAGGAATGTTATAGTTTGTGCCTAGTTGTTCTCCCAAAGCCTCATGCAATCTTGGGGCAGACTTGTAGAGGTTGGGATTAACTCATGATCCAATGTTGGGATTACGGGTGTGAGTGCTCCTAGAATTATGGGTGTGGATGCTATACCCACCCTGAGGCAGACAGCCTGGATGCAGTATAAGGAAGGGAGAGAGACTTGCTTTTTATACCTCTGCTGCTACCACAGTTGCTGCTCCTCCCTTGGCTCTTTGCTGTTTTCCACCACCATGTATAGCTGCTCTTACCACGTGTCACTCTGCCTTGGAGCCAGCTGAGTATGGACTGAAACCTCTAAAAACTGTGAGCTACATAAGCTTTTCCTTCTTTAAATCTGGGTGGTGTCAGGTATTTTGTCCCATCAGTGAAAGATAAGTAACCTATTATGCTTAAAGTTAGGAGTGTTTGAATATTTAATATGATATTGCAAGCAATCTAGTGCGGCAGCTACTTAAATTTCCTATATTAACAAAAGAGAGCCCAGAGGGCATAGTGGCATAGAGACTATGAAACATAGCAGAGATTTCTCAGAATTGAAAATAGAATTAAATATGATGCTGTAATGTCATGTGTGTGCATATAGGTATATATGAAGAAATAAAATCATTGTGTCAAAGAAACATTTATATTCTCATGTAGATCACTCCTCTCTTTAGGGCACCCAGGAAATGAAATTACTCTAGGCATGCATCAGCGGATAGAGGGATAAATAAATGTGGTACATCCATACAAAGGAATAGCATTCGGACATAAAAATGAAACTGTCGTATTTGTGATGACATGGTTAAACTGAAAGACATTGTCTTAAAAGAGCATATGTCAAAATAAATAAATAAATATGCAAAAAAGGAAGCAACTAAAAAAATAAAAATAAAAAGGAAGCAACTGCACAGCATTTAAAAAAAAGAGCATATCATACAGCAAGACATAGTTCACAATTCATAAATGGAATTTAGAGATAAAGACAAGAACAAGTGAAAAACAGAAAAGATAAGTATATTCACTCAAAAGTTTCTTACATTCTGAAAAATTACTGAGAAAATAAGCTTCAAAAATTATCCAGAATTCAGAACAGATCACTTTTGAAAAACATGAAGGACAAAATTGAAAAAAAGAAAGTAGAAGATACAACCAGAGTTTCAAGAGAAAGAATAGGAAGTGGTAGGGAAAATACCTTCTTTATAAAAATAAAAATTGATCTCAGTACCTTAGGCTTCCAGGCAGATGCTGTGCTGCTGAGCTATATCCCTGGCCTGAAAAATTTATTTTAGGAATAGTAATTAGGAATTTTGAGAGCTAATGAAATACATTAATGCACAGGTTGAAAATGCATTGGGGAAAGAGTTTCTTTTTTGTTCAATCAGATTATACATTAGTAAAATAAATGCTAGGAACTATGAGTAAACAAAGAAATTGGCAATCATTATATTCAAGAAATAACTTTTGTTCAATAGCAGTGAAAATTTCATGACAATTTGCATGACTTTTATGTTTAAGGTAAGCGCTTTCCATAGCTGAAATATATCTGAGAATACCTACTATACTTTTGGTGAGAAATATGAGCCCAGAAGTAAAAATTGTGTAATTAAGAACAGTTATGACAACAATATATTTAAATAACTCTCCTAAATGATTGACATTTTTATGTTTCTAGAATAATTTTGTAAGATTTCTATGACGATGATAAATTAATTTTATTCCCAAAATAAGAATATACTATAAATGCTTTTCTATTGAATGAATGGAAAGTGAAGAATTTGATGACAGTTCTTATTTCCCTCTGCACTATGGTAAATTTTGTGATAGATTTTATATTAAGGAAAGTCTTCCTTAAAAAATTACCGTGGATTTTCAGTTTCAGCAGTGACAGGTGAAAAGCTTTGAAAGTTGTTGCTTCAGTCCTCATAAGTACAAAGGTAAACATATTGAAAATTAATAAATTTTCTAAGATTCATCAGAAAATTGAGATCCCAGGGAGAACAGGCACTCTGCTGTGTAAACAGACAGGCCAATATAGTGGATTGCAGCCAAAGTCAGTTAATTTAAGCATCAGTCACAGACTCCAGTGACCTATAGGAATATTTAAATGGAAATTCTCATGTTTTGTTGCAGGCTAGGTGTGGGCTATCTTGAAAATTAGAAACTCTGCCATTCATACCTTCATGGACCTTCAGAAAAAAAACCAAAAAATAGTAATTATTAAATTATAGAAAGCATTCTTCATATTAAAGGCCTTCTCTTTTAACTATTTCACTACATATTTATGTGTGCTGGAAAGAAGCCAATGTAGGATTACTGTCTCATACATGAAAAGAGAAGAAATGGAGTAAGATGCTTCTTAGTATTATATCCTAGGGGCTCAGCCCAACTAAAAGGTAATATATACTTATAAAATTTAAGATTAATCTGTTCCCTACTATTTTACCACTGCATCAACTGTACTCTAAAAGAATAATAGATTGCAATAGAGAAGATGTTAGACATAAACTCTATTTAAGCAGGAGTTCTAAGAGAACTCTAACGGGACTAGAAGGCAAAAACTAATTAGAAAATTAGAAGAAATGGACATGCATGATACCTACAATCACCACAAAAAATATTAATCACAGCTTTGTTCTTACCAAGACTAATATAAATTATCAAATTAAAAGCCTAATTACTTCAGTTAATATTGCCCAATATGGCTTGTGTGGCTTTCAACAACAGTAACAGAAAAAAAAAATAAAAAAGCACGGTAAATGAAAAGGAAAAATGATGTCTGATGAGGTAAGACAAGAGTCAGGGGGCTTGGGAGATTGCTTAGTGGTCTAAAGCTCCTGCTTAGGCAAGCACAGGGACCAGGGTTAGATCCCCAGCACCACATGCCATGCCAGCCATGCCTCCAGGACTGGCTGAGCTGGCCACACACACATAAATAAATAAATGACAAGAATCAGAACCAGACTCAAATCTGACATATATTTTGGAATTAGTAGGACAGTAATATTAAGAATTAGTTAATATATTAAATGTGTTAAAATGCAAGAGCAGACAACATGTGTGAACAGGTGAGTAATGTAGAGGCATACAAACTCTGAGAAAGATACGAAAGGAAATGTGAGAATTCAAGACTCATGTTATGGAAAGGACCAATGCATTTGATGGGCTCATCAGTAGAATGTAAGCCATCAGAGAAAAGAATTAATAGACTCAGATGGAAATATAGACAGTTCTCAAACTGACCTGCAAAAACAGAAAATGAGGATAAAGGGAAAAATAATGGAATAGACACAACTGAGGGACAATTACAAAACATATAGTACTTATAAAAGTAATACCATAAGGAAGAGCGTGAAAGAAAGCTGCATAGAACTGGAAGGAAGGAAGACCCAGTTCCTTTGGAAGGCAGTTTGCAAATGTCTTACAAAATCTTGCCATATGATGCAGCAGTCTCATTTCTAAGTATTTACTCAATGAATTTTAAATATGCACATGAATATTTTTACATAAGCTTTATTCATAATTACCAAAATTGTCACCTTAGAGAATTGGGGTTAATCATTGAGCTCCTAAAATGGTAAAATGTGGACTTTTATCTTACCCACCTGATAGCATATAAATCCAGTTCATTTTTACTATGAGGATGGCTGTAGCTGCACTAAAGTTTTTCTTACCTTCTCTATGATGACAACATACAATTTTACCAGAAAATGATAAATAACTGTGGTTTCCTCTTTCTCTGGTTCTTCCTATCACTAATCTTGGAAGCATTTTAGTCATGATTTATGTTTTCAGAGTCTTTCCTGATTTAAATATTCATTGTAAACACCCACTTTCCACTACTGGATTCCTATAAAGCAGTGTGTGAAAACATCATTCGCGTGTTCAATGAGGATCAACTTAAAGCCTGAAATGTCTGTATCTGTATATAGAGAGTGGGACCAGAGCACAGGAAGATTTCAGGGACTCAAAGCGTTACTTCATTCTAAGAGGTTCAGAAGAAGGAAATGAGTTTCTTTCTTCATGTGTAATAAGGCAACACTTCTGAGGAGCAATTCACTTAGTTATTTCAGTATGTTTTCATGATTTCAATGAAAATGAAGTTGTATTTTAATATTTTTATATCTAAACATCATACCAGTACTTAAGTAAATCTGAGGGAAACATAAAAAGCTAGAGATCTTTTACATAATTATGTACAGTGAGTCTATTTGAACTCATCTTACTATGAAAATTTGGTTGAATGAATGGACACATAACTCTTTTGAAGTTAAAAGAGCTAATTCTTGTCTGCCAGAAAGAGTTGCTAATATGCAAACAGGTTTTAAAGTTTGTTCATTTTTTCATTGTCATTAATATCAACTTACTAAATGTATTATGTGCTAGATGCAAAATGTCATAGGAAACACACATACACACATACAACGTATGTGTATAATACTTTATAATGATAGGATGTTCTCTTGGAAAGTTGTCTCTGTTTTACTATTTGAATTAAAAATTAGTCTTTTATTCTTATGGTGTTTGTAAATATGATATCAAGTCTGCATCTTGTACAGCAATTAACCACTAAGAAGAAT
>NDGN011537755.1:13893-25730 GCA_002564285.1 Tympanoctomys barrerae | reverse complement strand
GATCAGACAAAAATGGATGTGGCTACTGAACAGTCCACTCTGAATTCTGAGTTACATCTTTACACTGTGTGTTTTTAGGACTTTTTGATTCTCCTAACAAGAATCACTCACCTCTATGTCATCCACACTTCTAAGTAGAGGCTGAACAGTGTATGTACATCATATTTGCTTGAGGTCTTGCCACCGGAGCGGTTCACACCAGCAGACCTGCATCTGCACACACAGCCGAGTCTTCTCACCTGAAAAAGTCTCATGGTGCTTCGCTAAGGGCCACTGCCACATGCGCAGTCTCTGTGTAGACGCACAGGACTTGGGAAGCCCACCATGCGCTTTGTAAAGCATTTCTTCTGCTTCATGAAATTCTACTTTTAGTAAAAATTGCATGCCTTACTCATTCAAAACCATTATACTTATGTCAACAAAGATTAAAATGTTTCAATCAATTACAGAAAAAGAGGAAAGCATCAATTAATGTAAAGTAAAAATTCTTTTGGCAGGACTGAAAATGATGGGTAGATGAATTAGCTCCCTGTAACCTCCTGTCAGTGAAGAAGATTGACAAATAAAGAACTCTGGCTCTACTTTGTTTGAATCTTTCAAAGCACGACTCAAATTCCCTCACTACTGCCATCACAGAAGCATCATTCTGGAGCGGTCATGAGGGTCTGGGTTCCAAGAAGGAAAGCTGATGAAGCAGGCAACTGACATAGAGGGGGTGTGACAGGCAGAAGGTAACCAATGACAAAGGCTGTGCAGGGATGCCAGAGACACGACAGGCTGTTCTGCTGAAGGTGGCCAAGATATGGTGGAAGATTCCAAGCACAGACTGGAGTGGCCTGGAGCAGACAGGACTGGCACACAAGATCTGGCCAGGACATTCCCTGGGGAAAGTGGGCTTTACTCACAGTCACTGCTGGGCTACACTGCCTACATCACGCTCTGAACAAGTCTCTGTGTAATAGCAAATGAAGGGGGATTGTGGCGATTGTTTAGGATGCCTGGAAGCCCCCGCAGCAGCTCATCTTCAGCAGCCCCACATCACTCAGCGCTTCTCCATCCCCAGTGAGTCCACATTTACTTCTCTGGCCAGACACGTCTTCTAACTGTGAATCTGACTTTGGACTCTTGTCTAAGGAAGTTTAGTCAAGGCTCAAAGACAGCAGGAGATCCTCTGACCATTTTCCTTTACCACAAGATTAACAAAGGGGTAGGAATACGGCTCAGAAGCACCGCCCTCCTGGGTTCAGGACGAGGGACCACCAAGAGAAAGAATGGCTAGCAAAATACAGAATCCTTGTCTTCAGCTATTTAGAAATACTCCAAAGACCACAATGAAGAGTTTAAAGAAATCATCTTATCTTTACAGCTGCCACAAATGATTGATAAAGAATACTTCATTTAAAATTAAATATTTCCATGCCCAGAAAAGAGAAAAATGTATGGTAACTGCTATAGTAGCAACTGAAAAATCATTGGGTAAATTTTTTCAAAGTCTTATATGAAGCACTTAAATGAACATTTAAGGCTATAATGAAGATATAAAGACATTATGTTTATTTTTTAACTTAATGGTACTGATTATAATTGTAACCAGAGTAATAATTTTGATGCTATGTGGAAAATGTGTTTGTTTTTTGTGTGTACAGATTTTCTTGTTGAGTAAAGATTAATTACAATATTAGAACTGTTCATAAATGATGAAGTCTCAAGGAATAGGAAAAATGATGGAACAGCAAAAAGAAGAAACGCTGCAGCACGATTTTTTTCCCCACTCTATCAATAGAAAGCCTCTCCCAAGGACTGCTATGTATACTCAGACATACCCAGAAGGACTAATTATCATAGCACTTCAGAGTGAGAAACATGACGGGAACTTAGCACAGCCCTCCTCCACTCTGACAACCCGCCGGGCGGCATTCACGGGCAATTTCCCCATAGCCACTGTTTGACCAACACGGCAAGAGAGAACGGTGAAACGCAGTCTCATTTTCCTACATCAAAAATGATAGTTAATGATTCTTCAGTAGCATTCTTTTGTGTACCTTTTAGCAAAAAGTTACTCATTCCTTAAAATATATGAGGAACAATATCACAGAGACACAATTTCTACTGTTAAGAAGGCCAACTTGTGTTAGGTGTCACAGACTTTGAATCAAAATATCTACGCTGAGTGGCACATCACAGGCACTGGCTCTGTGACTGGGGCTAATGCACACACTCATTCTCTCATTTTAATCAATGAGATTAATACCGTGAACATGTATTACTTACATTTAGAGTTTTGAAGATGAAATAATGCCCACAAAAGGAATGAGAACAACCTTATATATAAAAATTAGGTTCTAATACTTTTCAATTATTTTTTATTAGCACGTCTGCAAGGCCTTATGATTCATTCCTCCCAGGCAGTTCGCACACCTACGTAATGCAGCTTAATTCTTTCCATTTTTCTCCCCTCCCTCCATCCTCCTCCTCCATCCCTTCGCCCATTGCCTTTGTGCAAAAGCCCTATCTCCTTATCTCCTATCATGTCTTTTATTTTGTTGTTGTTGTTGTTTTTTTAAAGTTTGGGTTTCTCTTGTGAAACAAGTCATGCAATATTTAGGCTTATGTGTGTCACTAACAAATTCCAATTCTGTGTTCCTTAGTAGTTGGCCCTTTAGTATCTGACTACCATGCAAAGCTATGCACACAACACTGATAAAGTGAGGTAGGGCAGGGAGAGTGCGCACCAGAGGTACAGATGAGGGCAGGGTCTCCTGATGCGGGCCAGACCTGACTCAGCCGCTCGGGGGATTTTTCATGAGAAAGGTAGCTCCAATTGAGCTGTAATTGCTGCTCAACAAAAATTGCATGATCGCATAATCCTGTTTGCTGTACAATGAGATGCCTCCCATCGGGGCTCATAGAACAATGAGGTGTCAGTATCACAAAATGCGCATCACTGGAAATGGAGCACTGAAAGACAACTGGCTTTGAGTTTTGATGTCCCACAACTTCCACATTTGTTTAATTCCTTAGCCACACAGAATTATTTAACTGTTGACCTGCTTTCCATCTACTACCATCTACCACATATCTATGTGTCTATAATCCATGTCCATATTCTTACCTACAATCTGATGTCAAATGTCCTATGGAAATGGTTAAGTCTAGAGGAACTGCCTCATTCAGTTCATGCCAAAATATTAAATGTCCAGTTATCACAGTATGTTTAGAACAGCAAGATGATTATTTAACCTCCAAAGCTATCTGAATAAAAACAGTAAATTTTAGAAAGAAAAGAATGAAAGAAGTAGAAAGCAATATACTAGTTTTCAATGGAAAGTGTGATAACTTTTAAATCATAATTGGTTAATTTTAAGCATATCAAAGGAAAGTAAATAACCACATTCATACAAGGCTTGTGCAAGTAGCCCTGGTCCAGAAGTTTAGGGGTCAATTTGACAATAAACATCCAATATAAAATGTGTGTGTTGACTGCAGCGTGACAATTTCACGCCTGATATCTACTCCACAAAGTGACTTGCACTGTGCACAAGAAAGCAAATACAAGAAGACCATTATGCATATGAATGGTGTCATTTAGTTACGCAGGAGAACATGTACTCGAGTGTTACACACTAAATTGCACCCCTCAAAAAAGATAAGACAAAATCCTAACGCTCAGGAGGTCACGACGCAGCCACACTCGGCACGGGGAGCTTGATGATGTAAGGAAGCTACAATGAGATCAGGACAGGTAGTCCTGTAAGACGAGGGGCTTTGTGCACAGACAGACATGCAGGCGGGAAGATATGAAGACACCAGGAAGCGAGCTACCCAGAAGCTCAGCAGTCCCCAACTGCTGGTCGATGCTGGCCAAGGGCCTAGAGCAAGCCTTTCCTTTGCCTCCAAGAGCACAAGACCCCCCCACACCCCAGTTCTGGACTTCTAGCCCCAGAAGCCATTAAAATCTATAAGCCATTCTGCTTGTAATACTTTGAAGCCAGCCCTAAGAAAGGAACAAATACAATTCAGTACATAGAGATTCATCTTCTATGCTGTACATAAGTAATACTAGAATGAGAATTTTGAGGATGTAGACCGAGTTTGGACAGGGTATTTAAGAAATACTAATTTTAGCATACTATATTCTTTATGCATTTGGAAGTAAACAGGTTAGGAAGATCTGGTTCTTCACTGACAAGGAGAGTCCACCTGTACACACTCAGGAGACGCATCCTTCCAAGGTGACAGCACAGAGACAGCCTCCCCTCAGTCTCTATAGTCTCTTCTGCCCGTCTGGTACCCATGTCATCACCAACACCATTTGGATGCCCCTGTGTGACCACGCTGTCCTCTGTCAGCTGCAGGGTCCTCACCCAATGGCCATGTGTGCAGAAAACTGGCCCCTTCCCCGGGGCTTCTTCCATCATGCAAAGAGCTCTGGGGCTCATGACTCTTGTCTCCCAAGTCTCAGGTACCCACCAGTTTAGAAGGTTCTCTTCTGTCTCAACAGATTATTAAAAGGAACACGACTGCTGCGAACAGCTGTGAGCAAGGTCGCTTGTGGAGTTACTAGCAAAGAGAAATAACATTTAGGGAAAGCTAAATATATGCACATGGAGTGTCACCATGTTCTGTACGGCCAGCCAACTCCAGAATCTGGAGTCTCATCAGAAAGATCTCCTGTGGTGGGATTAGCAGATTTCATGCTCGCTATGCACACCGAGTTCTTAAAAGGAATGAGCTATAGTGACTATCTCCTCACCAAGTGGAAAGGGCTTCATTGTTCCATTTATCCCCAACACACTGTCATAACAAATCCCAAATAAATGCATTATTTTATCCCCAAAAGTATACTTCGAATTACATTAGCTTGTGTACTCTTCAGAAAAGCCCCATGCAGGGAGCTACCCAGGTCTACAATTACCCCCAGTGGTTGGTGTGACAGTTCAGGCCAACTGACCCCCACACTGCATTCACCGCAACAAAGGTAGAGAGATTCGGAATGCAGGGATAACAGAAAGACAGTCAGGATTCAGGACAGGTGGAGAGAGTGTCCAAATGTGACAAAAGGCTTAATTTAAGGAACAGAACATTGAAGAAGGTCAGCCTGAATTACAGGCACTCAAAATTCTTAGTATCTATTTTTAAAATATTAAATGCAGTTTCCAAGCATGATTCTACTGGATATATGTGTTAAATCTCTAAAGAAAGTCAATGCTTAAAAACCCTATTGTTGGCTTCAGGTTTTCTTTCTTGAGTTGATCTCCCAAAAGTGAGTATCACACTAGACTATCTAGAGGAATCATCTTTGCATTTTTGCTTTAAGGTGTACTTTGGAATAATACTTTGCATACTTCAAAGAAGAAATCCAGCAGGTGAGTAGGGCTTTGCCCCATGCCTGTGTGTGCTCAATACAAGAAAGGCCAAGTACACAGCCCACCCGCGGCGGCTTCCCAGGCGTGAGCTGCAGAAACCACGCAAAATAATGAGCAGTGCTTCCTCTGCCCGGTGGACTCCACAGGGGGATCAGTCACAAAAAAGAAGAAAAAGTGAAATAAAGTGCGATAGAGGCTCCAGGAGACATGTTTTTTTCTCATAGCTAAATGTGTGTTTCATGTTTCATTCTCATAAAAGATGCATCTTAATAAGTGCACATTTAAACTGTAAGATCCACTGAGACTGGCCTGCCAAGGGGAAGCACACATACACATGGGTCCATCCCACTATTAAGTGATCAGAAGCCTGACACGGAATCACCCTGAAGAAGACTGTGCACAGCTTGGCGCCACACAGGAAACCTGAAAGGCTGCAGCACAACACTCCACCAGCTTCCATCTGCACAAGAGGCTGCGGAGCTGCGGCGCCCCAGGAGCTCTAACAGCAAGAGATTTACACTCATTTTCTAAAACATTTTCAGCTGGAGGACGAGATTCACTGCCATCCACTTCTACACAGCATCACTGTCAAAATCCATAATGATACCTCTGAACGCTGGTAAGCTACGGCGATGAAGTCAAGCTCCTACATTGCAGCCAGTGAGGCAAGTGAAGACAAGACCTGCAGAGGCGGCTGCGTAGTGGGAAGAGGACTGCAGGCAGACGCAAGGTGGGCAGCCGAAAAGCCCCAAGGGCAAACAAGGATGACGCCAAGCAATGCCACTCTGACATCAACCGTTTCTGCCTGTGGGCAGCAGACAGGCATCGCTGGAGGGAACAAGCGGTGACAGTGACTTAACTGTGGGAAAATGAGTGCTGCAAGAAAACCAGGAGGCACCAACATCCCAACAAGAAGCTGGAGGAGCAGCAGCTGCAATCATGTCACCTGAGCTGTAGTATCCGTGGGTCAGATACGGGTCCTTTTCAACTTCCCTCATCCCCACAGAAAACACCAGGAAATGGCAAGCTTAATGAATGCCCGAGTTCCCATGTGTACCATCAACGTACGGTTCATTCAGGAGAACACTGAATAGTCTGGTCTAGAAACGTTTTTACAGATAATTAAGGAAGCCTGCTTAAACAGATGGAGAAGACAGCTGCTACTCCTCCTGAGTGGTCAGATGCGGGGGGCAAGCAACCCCACGACTTTCTTCATGGTGAGATGTGATATAAATATGGAAAAAAAATCTAAATTTCTGGACTCTGTTCAGGCGATGATGAAAGCTCAGTGAAGGGAAAGACTTTGACATAACTATCTAGAAAAAGGAGAAACAAGAAAAGGCCACCTAGAAATTAACTCAAGACTGAACTGTCACTTTTGTAAACCCAACCATACAGGAGACACTTTTCTTAAATCATTCCAAATAGTGACCTACTGGGTCCTACAATCTTCTATGAGATAGAATTAAGCAATTTTTACACAAGGACCCTGAGATAAGAAAAAGTGACTGAACCACACCTAATCAACTAGTAAGTGGTTAGAATGGAAAGAATTCATATACGATAACAGGAAAATATTAAGAGACACCTGATTTCATTGGCTGGCAAGCATTCTGCAAAATGGAAGAATGATTTCATAGACATTCGTATGGCCCCAGAGAGAAGCTATCAAGGGGTAACATGCTAGCATCATCTTTTGACATATTCTGTATCCATTACATTCATCTTTCCTTCAACTAGAGGCACAGCAAGCGCCTTATGTGGGGGAATCACAAAGTAAATTTAACATAGTTAAATTATTTCAATGAATATTTACTAAATGTCTTTACTTTGCAAACTATGACACTACCGGAGAATCCAGGGGGAAAAAAAGTCACATAAAATCTGCTTTCAAACTGATTGATTTATTTTTATATTTTAGGGAAGAGTCTACAGGGTGTTCAGGGTCTCACTACTAGATCAGACTCGTGGCGATCCTCCTGTTTTAAGCCTCCCAAGAGCTGGGATTACAGGCGCGCGCCGCCACACCCAGTCTCAGCATACGCCGGGGGCAACTTGGGGTTCAGTTCAGCCGGCCCCTGCGCCGACTTGCGGGCGCTTTCATCCACTGAGCTACTTGGCCAGCCCTTGTTTTCACATTTCACCACCACAGTGAAGCTAGCTGGGAAGTTCTGCTTTCCGCTAGAAACATTTCTGCTTTCACTTCTGCGAATGGCTGCAAGTTCGTCTGGCATGGTCGTATTTTAGACTTTATCTTTTGGTACTAGGACTCGAATTCCCAACCTCGTGCGTGCCAGGCAGGCGCCGCGCCGCTGAGCTGTATCCCTGGTGCAGTACTGTGGTATTCAGCAAGCAAACTCTTCGGAGCACACGTAGGCTGAGTGCACGCTGACCAGCTAGAGTTAAGCAGCCCTGTGTTGGAGGCCACCCCCAAGCCCTCCCGCGTGGTCCACGCACACCGGTCCCCCGAGGGAGGGCGCGATCACAGGTCCCACTGGGACAAAGGGCTGCCCCGTGTCCAAACTCCTCCCTGGCTGCGGGACTCCGGCAGATCTGTATCTCTGCATTTTCTGTTCTTCCTCAACGAATTTCTTGCTGCCCCTTCGTCCCTTAATTCCTTCCAGCCTAGGTTCCGTATATCGTTGTCTTTCCCCTCCCCTTATTCTCAATGGGGCTTCATTGGTGCTCTCCCAAAAGAATGCTGGACCTTTTGCTTTTCATGCGCAAACTGAAGACCACATTCCTGCTAGTCAGCACACAGCCACAGTGCAGAAAGGCGCGCAGGCCTGCGCCTCCACGCCTGCAGGGCACGCCGCACTCGGCACGTACAGCAGGTACGCACACAGCACCTCTCAAACATTCAGCCCTCCTATGTTCCCGACCTCTCCCACATCCTCCACGCCTACACCTTTCTTGTCTTAAATTCAGTGACCTGTCATCTCCTGATTGGTGGTGCCACTGGTCTTCTAAGAGTAGAAAAGGACCGCTACTATGGGCCTAGCAATTTGAAAAAGGACCTCAACCACAATTAATATGATTTTCTGATTATTTTTGTATTTGCACTCAACGTTACTTATAATTTCTTTTTTATGTATTTGGTACAGAGCTTCACTACACAGCTCACACTCATTGTGATCCTCCTGTCTCAGCCTCCCCAGAGCTGAGATTACAGGCATGCCCCATAAGGCTGGTCTCCGGGGAAGGCTCAGTGCACTCGGGGGCGGGGCTGGTGCAGCACGTGGTGTGGGGAAGGGGACTCAAACCCTGGTCCTTGTGCTTGCCTAAGCAGGTGCTCAGTCCTCTGAACTATCTTACCTGCCCTTATTTTTAATTTCTTATTTAATACTTTGCCTTATTTAATTTTTGAAATTATATTTTTTTGTTGTTTTTCTTCACCTTTCAGAAATCAATGATGATTTTATCTGGGTTGCCTGATTTATCTCCAAATGAGAACTGCTTGAACGAAAGTATACAAGACAAGTAATATTCAAAAATCGCATTCAAGGCAGCAGGGGAAACACGTCCTGCTTACTTAAAGAAACACAGTGCTTTAAAGAATTTTAAACGATCTGCATATCCGTAACAGAATACCCATTCCAAAGGAGAGCGGAGAATGTTATTGTGAGTTTTCCAGCGATTAATTTTAATGAGCGTACATTTGGAAATCTTAGGCTACTTTCTTTTATTAAAGTTCGCGCCTGAGGCCCTGCCACTGCTAAGCCCTGAGTTAGCGGTGCCGCTCAGTACAGCTGTTCACGAGCTCCAGTCCGCAGTCTGCGTGACCACGCCGCCACTCGGGCGGACGCCGCCACTCGGGCGGGCACCGCAGCGGCAGCCGGCGCAGGGCTCGGGAAGCGCGTGGCCGCCTTCCGCTCCTGCCCTGGCTCACCGCCGTGCTACAGCGTCGGCATTCTTTCCCCTTCATAGTCTTTCTCTCTATGTCAATGTTGTTTCTCTTGATTTCCTGAAAACTAATTTGCAACATACAATAGCTATAGTGAAAGGGAAGGAACAAATGGGATGAGGAAAAGGGAAAAAGAAGAGAAAAAAATTTGTGCATATACACGCAGGATAGCCCGGATAATTATACTGCTAATTTCAACTGGTCCATCAAAAGGAGCAGCTAATGCTTAATTTTTTTCTTCTTTTTAATTTTGTTGACCAATTTTGCATGGTTGTATCTGCTACTGTGAACAACTACATTGAAAACAACAATATGTTACATAACAACCATTTTTGAATTCCTATCATTTTGTTTAGTCAAATTTCTCTTTTAATTCTCTTACAAAATCCTCATTTTACAGCGGCGCTACCTTCTGCTCTCTCTCCCTTGGGAACTCTATCATCAGCTGGAGACTGCTAGCAATGGAGGGGCTGCTCACATTTAGCGGACGGACGCACACATACATTGTTTCAGACTCAAAGACTCCTGCAGGGTTTTCCTACCTAAACGTGTCCTGCAGGAGCTACAATGCTTCCGGGAGATACCTAGCCCTTGGCTTTCGTGTAGGCAGTGTTCCTCAGGCACACAGTGCCCAACAGCTATCAGTAAATGACCAGTGATGCACGTGGTGGACGTACTTATATCTTCTTTGAGGTTAGGGGGGGGTGACTGGGCTTGAGCCCGGAGCTCCTTCCTGAAGATCCATACACAGTAAGACGAGGACGGTCGCGGGGACACTGCACATAGCTATGAGCGCTCAACAGGAGTGTGCTGCTAGGGAGTCCAGCCTTCCACTTAGACTTTCAAATGGCTCCTGGTACACACATTAGCATACTGTAGACATGTTACTCTTAGTTGTAGCAAAGCATAGTTGTGTTAGATTGAAGTGGCAATTTTCATAATACTTGTCCGGTGTCCTCCATCACCGCTGTGTTCCACAGTAAACGTGGGGTCCCTGCGTCCCCCGACGCCAGCTCCTCCTGGCTCCCAGGGGAAGGGAGGCGCCTGGTCCCTGCACTCAGCCCCGGACAGGCTCTGGCTTTTGGTAAACTAAGGAAAAAATAATTCCCAGTCTCTCCTGAAGTCTTGAATTTCAATCTTTTTTTATGCTCAGTGATAAATTATCTGGGCAGGTATCTCAGTGTTGCTCACATTATTTTATGATGAATGTTTTATTTTTTTAAAAAAGCCAGGAATGTCTCTGAATTACAAGCTAGTGGGAATTCTACCACAGCAAGTTCACTATAGAGAAGATAAAGACAGGTTTATCAAGGAAAGATGATTTCCTTCCAAACACCCCACGAACAAAGATGTATTGTACGAACTTCCACAATTCGAAGGTTACCATTAGAATCTCATGACACTCACCTCACGGCCCCAGGAGGACCCAGGTTCCAGGGCCCTCGCACTGCGCAGGCCGCCCCTACAGGAGTGCAGGCGGCCTGCGGAACCACAACCGCTCCTGGCAACGGGGTAACCGGGGAAAGGAGCCAGGGCTTGCGTGGCTCCCGCCACGTGCAGAAAGGCAGTAACTGTACCGTCCTTCTAATTTGGGCAGGGGCTCAGCGAGCTAATATGCATGCAGCCATGGTGCGATTCCAAGTCTCTAATCATACATACAAGAAGCTAATGTCACGGTTGATAATCAGTATAGACTACATGGGAACTCGACGTTAACATGTGCTCGCTCAGATCTGGACTCCGCTATTATCCAACAACGCAGCGTGTCACTGTGGTTATAATAAAGGCCCCTGATCTTGGGCACATCACAGATCATAAATGTTGAAGGCTGTCTCTCCATTTCTCTAAAAAGCAACTGTAAAACACTAGCATGAGTTTTGAGAGAGTTACAAAAACTCTACCTCTTTTCTTTAGCAACAACAGCAGTCAATATATACTAATTTCCAAACAGTTTTCTAAAGATCAAAAAAGTTACATTAATTTTAATTTAAAAAGAGAAGTGAAAATAAATCAGGACCAAAATGTGCAATAGATACTATAAAAGAGGAAGAAAATGAGGCAAGGAGCAAAGGAAGGAGGAGAGGAAGGGAAGGGACAGAAGAAAAAATGAGAAAAAAAAATGAATCAAAGGTTTTGTAAGTAAGGAGGGAAAAGTGGTTAAAAGAAGGGAAGGGAATGCTAAGAAAAGAAGCTCCGTCACGCACAGGTAAAAGTTCCCTGTGACAAGTGTGCCACCATGTATGCTAAGATGTCCCAGGAATTTAGTTAACAGAAAAAATATTTAGAAGGAAGTGAACCAATGTCTAGTTTACTTAGAAATACACCAAAAAACAATAATGTTGGGTGATGGGTAGGTGGATGGATGACAAAGCAAGTATAATAAATGTTAATGGTGAACTCTTAAAGATATGCTTGAAATAAGAAACTGAAAATATCCCACATTTCTTATTCCTTAATTCCCTTCCTCCCTTTCCTTCTGTCTCTGTCTCTGCCTCTGTCTCTCTCTGTCTCTGTCTGCCTGCCTCCCTCTCTGTCTCCCTCTCCCTCTCCCTCTCCCTCTCCCTCTC
>NDGN011537755.1:671-13843 GCA_002564285.1 Tympanoctomys barrerae | reverse complement strand
TCTCTCTCTCTCTCTCTCTCTCTCTCTCTCTCTCTCTCTCTCTCTCTCTGTCTCGCTCTCTCTCTCTGATCTTGCTAAGCTGCCCAGAGGCACCTTGAACCTACACAGCTCCTCGCCTGCAGGACCATGAGTTGCTTTTCCTCCTGCTTCAGGACACAGCTCCACTCCACGGCTCAAATCTTTTCGCTTGGACAAAGCCTGGGAGGCCGGCCTCACCTTTCTAATGAGGCCAAGGAGGTGCTTCATGCCAAACTCACCTCTCACAGGACACACTCACACTGTCATCTTTTCATTTACTTCAATTCAGAACTCTTAAGAATACTACACACATGGGTAAGAAAAACACTCACAAAAATGTTCAGGATGACTGCAACAGTAACATCAAATATAACTAACCCAACATTGGACTTTAAAATGCCCATTCACAAAGCTAGTGACAAACATGCCCAATGCCATGAGCTCCATCAATCCCTCTCACTGTGTCACTGAAGCCACTCCTTACATAATCCACTCAGAATAAGAAAGAATTTTGAAAAATATTTAAAATATAACCTTTCCATCCCCAAAGATTCCAAGACTGTATCTACTCACCTTCTGGCACATTTGTTTGTCGAGGTTTCCTGTTTACAAATCAAATACTAAATCACAGCCAAGAACACAAAGACAATTTAATGTTAGGAAATCTATTAATAGCAAAATTCAACATCAATGAATCAAAAGAAAAACACATTTATTTGTCTGAACCGACATCAAAATCATCATCTGATCATTACAGTATGAAAAAAGCTCTACCTCCTTAACATGATACAGCAATCCAAATACCGACATGGCTTCAACTAAAACATTAAAGGCTTTTCATTCATGATAGGAATTAAAAAGTAGTGTTTTGGCTATACCAGATAGTACAATCAAATTTTAAAAAGGAAACAAAATTGTAAGCTCATTATGTAATGAGACATGGGTATACCAGCATGTAAGTTATGAGAAGGTCATTCTACAGAGTAGTGGAGTGGAAAAACAAATTATTTATTTAATGGTCTAGGAGTGAGAACCACAGCTATTATCCAATGATGAAGTGTGTGACGGAGGTTATAATAAGGCCTCCAAGAGGAACGTCTTAAGCATCTCCCTAATGTCTTCTGTAAAGATAAAGGCCAGTTATAAGGAAATGATCAAAACAACAAAACTAACAACAAGGATAAAAACATACTAGTGAATATTTACTAAATATTCAAAGAGCACTGAACTCTTTTTGGAAGTATCATCTTTAAGTTGGGCTCAATTGGTCCCTCTAGGCAAAAGGATGCGCTTATGCAAAACTAGTGCAAAACAATGAATGCCCACAAATAACAGCTATTTGGGGGTCTCTGTCATGGAATAAATCCTCTCCACTGACTGTAAAAGTATAGGCAATTTGTTATACAACAGAGCAAATCCGAGAATTCAACAAGTTTCCAGAATGAGAAGAATAGCACACGTATTTTCCTGGGCAGCTACCGACCTGCACCATGCAGTGGCCATTTCTAGAAACATATACTCATCTCCACATCCCTGATTCTGCACACACTACACAGGCAAAGCGCTTTTGTCAACTGTACCTCAGTAACTGATTTAAAAGTAAAGCCTCTGTTTTCAAATATTTGATAAAGGGAAATTTTAGATCTGTGTTCTATAATTCTTATAATGTGTAGAATATAAAAATTTTCAACTGTCCTGAGTGTGAAAACTTCAGTTGAGAAAATGTAGTGAGGGGCCAGGGAGACAGCCCAGTAGAACAAGCGCCTCCCTGGCAAGCATAAGGGCCTGAGTTCAATCCCCGGTTCTCCCCCCCACAAAAAAAAAAAAAAGAAAGAAAAGAAAAAGAAAAAAGAAAAGAAAGAAAGAAAATGCAGTGAATATTCTTATGTGAGTAGAAATCTAGTTTTCCACAAACATCTATAAATAGTCCACTATTATTTCCCACTAGATTTTACTGCCTATGTAATTTGTGACAATATAGTTGAATTTAACTGTAATTAGCATAAAAGCTCAAAGGAAGCTTGTAGAAAAATGGTTTCAACCAATGGAGCAGCCTCTTTATTTTCTTTATAGCACTGTAGTCAGGAACGAGTTTAAAGGAACTTTAGAAAGATCCAAGCATCCTAAAATTTTTCACTAGTACAAAATAGAACGTGTACATGAAGCATAACAAATGGAATGCTGTAATGGACCAAGGCAATGTGGCCCCCACTGAAGCTGTGGTGTGCAGACCTGGGACTCTGCAGACTGCAGCAAAACTATATAACTGGGGGGTCCTGCACCTGGAGTACCGGTTAACAACGTTCGTGTATTTAGATTATACTCCTTCAGCACCAGGAATAGAATAATGGTTGGGTGTCATAAACGCACTTTAATACAGAGATGTTTAAAATTCAGGTAATGTTTCTGCTAAAATTATTTTCCCTTCACCCTCTAATTACAGAAAGAGAGAAAGCAGAGAGTGTCCCACTGTATGTAATAGCATCTTTAGTTCTAGCAATTGAAACACTACTTCTTGGATCACACCCTGTAGAAAACGCTTCTATTTTTCTTGGCTGGTTTTGACCTTATAAAAGCACTTTATATCCTTGCAAGAGAAGGACCCACCTCTGAAACAGGGAAACTATGGGAACAATTCACTGTTAAATTATTAAAATATATAAAGGAATGAAAAATGAGTAAATAATCATTTTAAAGCTAGATGAAAAGGAAATTTACTATGTCCATTTTTTCACTAAATTTTACATCTAAAAATTACAACAGCATTAATAATTCCTTATATTAAGGGCACACACTCTACTTAAAAGTATTAAACCTATTAGTAAAATATCTGTAGTTAAGTTAAATTAACAAGAAAAATCTGAAAGACATACATTATATACAGATGTATTTAACAAGTGTTGAGAAGCTGTGACTTTACACCCATAACCATTTCTTTCTTTTTTTAATTTTTAATTTAAAGAGGGCATTTCCAATAGTTAAAAGAATATTTACTGTTCTGTGGCTATGGATGTATTAAAATAACTGGCAATTAGCATAAAGATTAGGATTGAAATTTTTGAAATGAAGTATGTCATCTACAAATCTGAAAAAAAATGTGCAAAAGTTCAAAGCACCAAATTATATGCATTGGGATTAAAAAATGAGACACTGTGGTTTTGAGGGGCAGCCAAGCCACACAAAGCCAGTAAAGAAGTGAGAGTTTCTTCCACGTTGCTCTTCTTAACTATCACTGTGGCTTGTATTCCAACTTGGCAGGTGAGAGTGGACAGCCGACCCATGTTACTCTACTATGAGGTACCACTGAATCCTCATCCATGAGAACTTCACCCTGCAATCTGGCGGATGGAACGCGGCGGGGGAGAAGCCCGTCGGCCACTGCCCCTGCTGGGGCTGAATGCGTCCCTCCGCCATTCCCACGGAAAGCCAACCCACTGGAGCGCAGCCAACAGGTGGCCATGAGTATCAGCAGATGGCATTCCAGCAGAGCACGAGGGGGCACCGTTCAGAACTCGGGGGTGCTGGAGCTCTCAGTTCTGCCCCAGGGGTGGGATGGCTGCCCTTGGAGTTGGAGGGAGGCGTTCCGTTCATTCCCCCATGAGGACACAGCAGTAAGGTCCCCATCGGAGGCAGAGCGCAAGCCCTCACCAGGCACTGCAGGAGCCAATGCCTCTCAAGCTCCTCCCGGCCACCAGAACTCCTGCTGCTTCCCAAGTACCCGCTGTACTGTCTTCTGTCACAGTATCCTGAGCGGCTTGATCCCTTTCCCGAGATTGGAAATGTGAGTGAAATAAAAGCATAAATACAACGGTACGTATTTTTTATAAGATCTAAAACTACGTGCTAGCTGAATGTCAAGGATATATGCACGAGCGCACTTTGAACGTGTGCTGGTAAGTGTGTGAATGCGGGGCAGGCGCTCAGACACAGCCGCGCGGCAGGCCACGCCGCCAAAGTGGAGCTCTCTCGTGGCACCAGCACCGAAGGAGCACTCGCTTCTGAACCCAGATCCGGAGCTCTCTGCACCCCGCACCTGGGGCTCACGGCAGCACGCACCGTGAAGCGCCTCCGTCTTACGTCACTGGGCGTTCCACACCTGCTTCCCACTCCAAGTGTTTACTTCTCGGGAGTTCTCCTCGCTGTCACACTCTTCACAATGGGCTCTTCTTGGCACCAGGCACCAACCTCAGCCCCGGGTGTTCAGCTGTCGGACCATTCGAACCCGAAAGGGCGCCCGTGGCCCTCGGGGGTCAGGAGCGATCACTGCTGTGCAGCAGTTCATCTCTGCTGAGGCTGGGACGCCTCCTCTCCCTGCTTCAGAAGCTTTGGCTTCGACTCCCTGCTATTCTAGTTCTGTATTTTCCTCTTTGCTTCTACTATACTCATCATACTGCTGTATTTAATGGGTGGCTTGAAATAACTTAAATTTCAAATCTAGAGTTCTCCCTTGAGGATCAACCTATTACATATTACACAGATGAAAATGGTCATGTGGTAAGTACGATTAACTCTTACTGTAGTTCTCCTTACCTTCCTCTGCTTCCTTATTTGCCTTCTCTTTTGCTTGTCTGCAATATGATGAAAATTTGAACATGTAATCACTAAACAACAATAAATAGACCACCAATTAATTTTATTTTACATTTTAAAATCTGCAAACAAGGGCCAGGGAGATAGCTCTGCATTCTAAGCACCTGCCTGGCAAGTGTAAGGACCCAGACTCGATCCCTGTCACCGCATGCCATGCTGGCCCATGCCATGCCCGGCCACCAAGACTGGATGAGGCAGCACACACCTCCAATTCCAGCACTGGGAGGCTGAGACAAGAGGATCACTATGAGTCTGAGCTGCATAGTGAGACCCCGTGCCAAATAAATAAATAAGATTTTTTAAACCTTTAAAAAAATTTGCAAACAATTTTTGGTATGAATTTATAATATACCATAATTTAATCTCACTGCAGCAAGACATATGTACTAACCAATAATGTGGTCTTTCTACACTAAAAGGATTATTACTTCCTTGAAGTTATAATGGAATAATATGAAATGGGAATCTACCTAGCTCTATCTGTGGATTCACTGACTTTTTAGCCCATCTGTATCTGTTTAGTAAGATCACCTTAATCTGCTAAAATATACAAATTTGCCACAGAAATCTGTAACTCCTACTACTGATGAATATTTCAGACATCAACCCAAAGTATCACCTCAGTTATGAAGTGCATGCAAGTATTCATCAAAAAATAGATTTCGTGCAGCAGCCGGGTTCACTCCCTTTCTGCCATGCCAGCCAGCCCTGCCCCTGGAATGCGCTGAGATGGCGACTGAGACTGGGCGTGGTGGCGCACGCCTATAATTCCACCCCTTGGGAGCTGTAAGCAGAAGAATCACTATGAGTCCAATCTACGTAGTGAGACTCTGTAGAGCCTGTCCNTTTAAAGGAATGTAACATTTGTCAATATGTAGTCAATATGTAGATAACTGGAAACTGAATTTGTTACTATGTAACAGCAACATCCTGCCCAGGCCAGGAGAGTCCTCAGTGGAGGCCTGCATGAATGGACGGGCGGGCAGCGTTAACACAGCGCCAAAGACAAGAGCATTAAAACTACAGGAAATAGAACACACAACTGCAATTACGTTGATAATTTTTGTTTATGAGATGTAGATAGTCACCCTCATGTTTTGCCTGAATGAAGAGCCTTACAGAAAGGCAAATGAAAAAAGAAAAAAAGAAAGGCAAACGGTCTCAGATAGTAGAAGGTTATGTAGTCCACAAAGTAGCTTCCACTTTTATGAGAGAGGCAAATAAGCAAAATGCTCAGGCTGACATCAGAGTCTTCACCAGAAAAGTAATTTCTAGCATATGTCTCGGTATCAAATCAGACTCAACCTTATGAACCACATACACTACGTCATTTTTTAAAAATCTTTCACAGCCATGGCCCAAAGCAAGGTAGAAATATAAAATAACAATATCAAAACAGGATTTTAGCTAGATATTAATGATGAAATAAATAATTTTTCAGTAATTTAATGCACTTACAGAGGATGAAATTTTTCTTACATAAGAAGATTTAGGAATGCTTATTAAAAACTCAGAAACTTTAGCACTCCACTTAAGTATGTTGGAAGATTTTTATCAATGACCTAAAACAGCTTGTTTTTAAAATTTGGATTTATTTATTTTATATCTTTTACTTATTTAGTGCAGGCTCCTGCTATACAGCTCGGACTCACATTGATCTTCCTGTCTCAGCCTCCCTGGCACGGGGGTTACAGGTGTGAAGCACCACACCCAGTTTCGGTGGCAAGCACAGCGTATGCAGGGTTGGGGCCCAGCATGCCATGTGGTACCAGGGATCAAACCACCTGCTTGCCAGGCAGCCCCTCCGCCCACCAAGTTACCTCCTCAGACCTAAAACAGTTTATTTTTATTTAGGCAAAGAGTTTCTTTTAACATTTTTTGATATGTCATAACATATTTATAATGATTAAGGTACCTAATGTGCCTATGGCATTAATCAATAAATCATCATATTCCATATTTTTGGTTTCAACATTAATATTCAACAGAATTTCAAGTTTGCATTCTTCAGGGCTGGTGAGACAGCTCAGCAAACTAAGCACCTGCTTAGGCAGGCGCAGGAACCGGGGTCTGAGCCCCAGCACACGTGACGCTCTCCTTCTCCTGACTGTGCTGAGCCAGGCACTGAGAGTGGCCTGGTGGCTCACACCTGTAATCCCAGAACTGGGGAGGCTGAGACAGGAGGATCACTATGAGCCTGAGTTGCACAGTGAGACCCTGTACCAAATACATTAAAAAATAAATTTGTGGTATTTCATAATTATTATTTTCAGAACGCCACATAAAAAAACTGGTGGTATATCTCAATTCCTTGTGAGATAACTAAACCACAAGATTCCTCGGACAATAAAATTTTTGGTATCAAATATGATTAAAATATACTTAGAAGGGGAAACATTAACTGATCAACATGATACTATTATTGTATTATATGGCTATGGCAGAGCTTATCTTTCATGTATTTTGTCTCTATATTTAATAGCAAATGTCACGTCATAATGGATGTCTTTACATAATCACTATGGAGACAGAATTTTCTACTTTAAAAATTACATGAGTTGGAATTTCTTTATTTTCTACTCATTTTGAAGAAGAATTATATTTTCTCAAATTTTATAATATTTATTTTTAGCAGGCCTGGAAAAAAACTGTACTTGATTCGAAAGCATCAGTGAATTCTGAAAGAATGAAAAACGCCATTTTACCTAATAGGCCTAGCACACAGAGTGGGTGGACGGGCGATTTCCTGTGTAAACCTCCTTGCTCTCCATAGGGCTGGGTCCAGCTAGGACCAGGCTGTGCTTCTGGGTATAGAGGCAGGACCGCTGTGCTAGTAACCAGGCCCTCGCAGATGGGCCAGGGACCCGGAAGGACATCCAAGCAAAGCTGCAATCCACAACAGGGAAGAGGTCACTGGACTCCCAAGTACATGTCACGCCATTGAGAAGAATCATTCTAGGAAGTGAGGACACAGTGATGAACGGAACCAGCATGATATTCTCCGGGTTGACAATAAGCCATACCACGAATTATGTTTATTTTAATATAATAATGTTATCATATAGTAAGCATAAATTATCTGTCCAGTGAACCAGAAAAACACTGAAAATATAAGTTTATCATTCGAATTCAGGTGTATGGAGAGAGACAGTAGTAGCTGGGAATAAATGAGAAGATGCCTACGTGCCACCACTGTGCAGGCACGCATTCCCCACAGGTGCAGAGCTGGATGACTCCTAAACTCACGACTGGAAGAGCCGGAACCGTGGGGCAATTCCTGTACAGCCAGCAGGGACGGAGCATCTTCAGGTGCCGTGTTCTTTTCTTCACAGGTAGGACCACTTCACGAAGCACGATCATTGGTCTCCTCTAGCTGTCAAGTGTTAGAATTCTTCCACGTGATCTACTCCATGTCAAGAGAAGAAGGCATGTCTTGGTTGAAGGAAATAATGGAGTGAATTAAATGATCATGGAAATGTAGTGGTAATCCTATTTCATTTAGAAGTCAGCTGTTAATCCCATCCACAATTTCTAGCAAGGAAGTATTTTTGGTTTTTTGTATTTTGTTTGTTTGGTTTTTTCCTGCATGAGGTGATGAGGAGGTATAACATACACTGGAAGAAAAGGCAGAGTGGAAATGTGGAGAGAAGCTGGAGAAACAATCTTTCTGTAACTAAGGTATGTGGCAATTGGAAAATCAAAGCAAAGATTCTTACTCCAGGACAGCATTCGGCCTTCGTAAGGCATGTCGGGAGGGCAGCTGCTCCACTCTTCCCCTTAGAGGGCAGCGGCAGCTTCGCTGAGCCATCTGGGATGGCCGCACCGTGCCAGCGCATGGCCAGGGAGGTCAGCCCGGCCCTCAGCACCCTGCGTTTGCAGCATCTTACCGGGAAGAATGCTTGGAATCCCCCTAAATGCAGCCAGGACAAGCACTGTTGCTACACGAAGGCCCTGTGCTACCTTCCTGGGGCTTCCTTACCTCATGGTCTACACATGAAGACTCTCGAGGGTCTTCAGGGCAGTCAGGAGCCCAGAAGTCTAGGTGGCATCCTGAACGGAGGAATGAACAAATGCCAGCATGAGCGAGGGCACCAGATTCTAGCACAAATGTCTCGGATCATATGCAAAGTACCTGGAAACAGCTCACTGATGTACTTAGGTGCAAAAGATGCCGCTTATGCAATAATACATTTCTTTCAGACACAGGCTAAGTAATATAATAAAATGCAGTTGCATTATTGCTTATGAGAAATAATGGAAAGATTCAAAGCAATTTAGAAGGAAAATAAAATTAGAAAATGACTGTTCTGACGTTAGATTCTATAACTGTGGGTCGCTGAGGCTCAAGATAAATGTTTAGGGAAAAAATAGTTTTAAAAACACTGTAAAGCTATGAGCTTTTCCTCAATTTTAAATTCTTCTCAAACATACCTTACAAGGGCCTAATTTCAATTTTCTAAATTAAAATGGTACATTTTCCACACCCATAGTGCATGAGATGCTTTGCCAAGGTGGGCGGGCGTCAGCCGAGCCGCACAGCCCCTCCGGGAGCTGAGGACCAGGTAGGACGGCAGGAGCACAAGGCGCCCCACAGCCCACTCTGCGAACAGCACCGTCTCCTCTCTGCACCGCGAGGTACAGCACAGAGGCAGAGCCTCAGCCGCGGAGGAAGTTTCTTGCCTTTATCCAGGAAAGGCGCTGCCTGCTTGTCTCCTGTAGTATCCATTTGCAGCATCCACTCGGCTGGAGCACTTGATCATAATCTTTAAATTGCACCTCGCCTGGTAGTAGCTGCAATCTGTCTCATGACAGGGCGGCAGAGGTGTTCTTTTTTCCCATTTTGCTGGTCTACTACAAAGACCAAGATGGTAGAATCCTGTAATAATAGGCTCCAGTAACTACAGTTTAAGAACTTTATATCAGACAGGCTGTATAAGTAAAATGGTAATTACCGAATATAGCACCCAATGTTTAAGGGGAATAAAAGGAGTCCCTGATAAGGATTTTTTTAATTAGTTCTCTTCTTTGCAGGCAGAGATTCTTGTGGGTAGAACAAAATCAATTTCTAATTTTCAGAAAAATTAGAGTTCCTTAATGCTTAGTTACCCTTTAATATGGCTATATTCGGTAGTAAACAGATGCTACAAATGAAGTTGGATAAGAATATATACTGGGAAAAATCCTGATGAGATAATTTTCATTCTTGGGTTCTTATGCTAAACATAATAACAATCCTATAAGTATATTAATATTTAGAGGCAATGTTTTGCTACAGGTGCAAGCTCACTTCCCTCTATTAGAGCTCTTGCAGGTTCTATATATTTCATGTGAATAAATAACTTCTTCTCTATGAGCAATTTAATGGCACTTTCTTATTTGTGTACCTTGGTCTTCTCTGCTAATAAGCTGAAAGTCCTTCACCTGGCCATGTCTCACTGTCTTGGTGACAAATTGTCATCTGTTGGCTTCCTGAAGGTGACCCAGATGTCAGTGATCCCTTCATAGTCAGGCTTTGACTTCTTAAAGCCTCCGTGACCCCATAAAGGACACAGGTCTAGATACCATGTGACATCCAGGGCACATAACCTTCCGATGCAGTACTTTTGTGTGTGACTTAAATCCTTAAAATCATCAAGGTGGAGACTCCCTCCTTACCATGCCACGGACATCCAACCTGCAGGTCTAAATGGCTGCCAAGGTACGTCGGGGCAAGAGTTCCTCACTAACCCGAGCAGGCACGTGCTCCCCCTGGTTCAGCACGAGACAGAAGCCAACGGGAGATGGGAAGGGTAGGTGCCCAGGCCTTTCTGCACCTCTGCTGGGGTCACAACAGAGACTGTAGACTCCATTCTGATGTGTCTCCACGTGCTCACAGTGTGAGTCCCTGTGTGCACACCTCTGTGGTCTATTCCAGGCTTAACTCAACAAAAGCCTTGTTGTGTCCCCTTGGGCTTCAGCTACTTGAGGAACAACTCCCGTACTTGGAAATGAGACTAATGAGAGAGGCAGCCCTTTGTGCAAATTATTCTCACCCCTTGTGTTGGTTCCTGTTTATTTCCAGTTCCTAGTTGTGAAATCCAGGTAGGATGGAGTGCTCACATACTACACAGTAAGCAACCTATTATTGGTGTTAATTTTACAATCATGTGGCATACCATGAATACATTTTGTCCTGGATACCTAACTAGGGCACACAGAGAAAAGGGCTCTCCCTATACAATTATGGCATAAAGTAGGTGTTTCAAACAGCAGCCTAGACTGGCATCCATGCCGCTAACCCTGGCCTGGCCTTCCTCGCGGAGCCCCACCATGAGTCATATTGCTCTGAAATGAACCTACTCTAATCCACAGCACTTGCTTTTAATAAGAGTAAGCTGCCACTATCCACTTTCCAACCAAGTCTCTCACACTTTCACTCATGGTTTTCTTAGTCCCCCATGGATGAGAACTAAATTTCCAAAGTCTCCAGTAAAAATAAAAGCAAACTTTATAACAGTCTTTCAAGGGACACAGATTATTTAAAAGTATACACATGTTCTCAACAGTTCATGCCTTTGCTCCTTTGAACTCTGATTGTGTGAGTAGGCACTATCACGAAATTCTGAGAAAAAGTCCAATCATAACTACAGTACTCTCGGGGAAAATATTTTATGTGCTTCTGATTTTAAAGATATTTACTTAAAAATTCCATTGAGAACAACTGTCCCAACTTCTCTTACACAAGCTATCAAAGACTGGCCATAGTTTAAAGAAAAGAGTAAATGGCAGTTAGAGATCAGTTCTCTTAGAAATAAGACTAAAAGTGAGCTAGATAAGGCATTTACCTCAGATAAAGGGGAAGAAAATTGCTTACAATGAGCAGAAAATAGTAATCATGAGAAATGATTTAATCAAAGGGAAGGATAAAACTGTAACAAAACTTGACAATTATTATGAACCTGTGTCATGTGACGACTTCCAGAAAGCTTATGGGTGATGTCTACAAATGGGCAGATTTCTCAAAAGAACCAAGTTTCATCTTCCCATTATGTGACAGAGAAAGAAACAGGATGAAACCCTTGCAGCATGTCCTACCCCCTCTCCAGGGGGCTCAGAAAGCACTGTGCTGGGATTGCACTGAGTGGCTTTCCTGTCCCTGCTCAGAAGTCAGCTCTGCTTCTCGGCTGTACAGTCCTAGGCTCCACGGTTACAGCGAGGCTGCGTTTACGTTTAGCCATCTGCACTGTGATCACCCTGGTATGTCCATAACATCCCATCGTTCCAACCTCGGCAGAACATACAGATACTGTGCTCAGCAGAAAACCTGGTACATGTTTCTGAGTCACCTGCAGTTGGACCCCGTTTTATGAGTGTGTGTGTGTGTGTTTGTGTACTCATATATTTTGGAATAGTGAGACAGACCATGCACGGTGAGGACAAGGTTGAATGAAAGATTCTGCAGACACAGGAGACTCCTTAATCACAGGAAAGTTCAGAGGACAAGAACTGTGCATAACGGCATCCACTGTTTCTTTCCATAAAAATGATGTAGACATTTCCTATGGATCTGAGGAGTATCGAATCCTTGTCTATTATACCAGTCCATTTCCTAGAACAGTAATTGGGATCCTGGACTCCTAGGTTCCACCAGGGACCTACATCACCTGCTCCTTGGGCACACAGCTGGAAGGCCCTTGCCAGCAGCCTGGTGCCATGTACTCATTCTCAGCAATACGTGCGTGTCACTTCTGGATGGGTTCTGAGGAAGGATCCACCTGGCCTACACTCTCCGCTGCCTTGCAGCTCAGAGGGGCAGAGCCAGGGAAGAGATAACAACCTGAATACGCTGAGAAAGCTGTATGATGATGCTGATGAATAAACAGCTCCCTGGGTTGAAAAAGGCAAAGCAGGCACACGGGGAACAGATTTTAAGGAGGCACTTTCTCTCTCTCTCTGCAGTTCATGCTTTGGTCGGGTTCCTGATAGAACTGTCACTGAGAAGGACTCTGCCTGAGGAACAAGAGACACTGTACCACTTCTGAGACTTCCAGCGGCCAAACAGCTCCAGTGTGAGGCTGGGAATCAATCCTGCCAGCAATGTCCTGTGGGTTAGAGCCAGTACTGCTCTAATTTCCTCTGGATCGGCAGAAAACAGACCTCCCCACCATGCTGAGCTCAAGGCTAGTGAGCAGGCCTTGGAACCCAAGCAGTAGCCGGCTGAAGGCGACTGGAAATTATTTTTATTATTAAGTTTATTGAGAAATAAATACAAATGAGAGTTTCAAAACAGCCTAGGACAATTACAATAATTAATACATTACATATTGTTGTCTTCATAGTAGTTATTCATAGTACATAGATGCAGACATGATATTCTATATATCTAACTATTTTGTACATACAGATACAAAATGGTCCTTCATTTATATCCCCTTTTTGTTTAGTTTTATCAAAGAAGGGTATTCCATTGTCATTTAAATATTGTAGGTGTGTGAATTCAGCAAGATAATTCAATATAGTCGAGTAGTCCATAATAGTAGTGGGTTATCCACAGGACTGGCAATGTCAGAAGTTGTTGACTTGAG